>JAQJVL010000090.1:147997-367588 GCA_035578905.1 Stictocephala bisonia | reverse complement strand
TAAAGAAAGGCAAACTTTAAAACATTTAGATGAACTTGAGTACACAATCATCCAACTCCTAATTGGACATGGCCCATACAAAGCCTATCTATTTAGATTTAACAGATCTGAAAATCCAAATTGCGAATCCTGTCATGAAATAGACAGTCCACTACATCCACTATTGGAATGCCCCGAACACGAAGAACATAGAATACAACTTTACGAAGAAGCAGCAAAACATGCTGAAACTCCTTGGAACCTATCAACACTAATAAGAAATAAAGAAACCTTTAAAGTTCTTAAAGTGGTAAACAAAGCCATCACTAGTGAGAGACAAACCTAACTAAAGTCATAATCATGGCCACGGGGTGGACACCCGGGATGAGCAGGCCCGTGATAAAAATTCTGTACCACGGGATGGGGAAGCCCATCACTGGCTCACCCCAGTCAGTGATCCCCATAAACAGTTTAACTGTTTGAGGTTGGATTCGTGGGGGCAGTGGTTTCTGAAGAAGCTAGATAGTAGAAATCAGAAAAAGAGAAACCCATAACCCATGAAGAAAAAAAAAAAAAAAAAAAAAAAAAAGGCACTAAAAGATGACGAGAGACAGAAACCCCGACTATGACGTCCCTAAACCTGAGAAATTTCTCACCCCCCCCCTATTCCATCAGTGGACCTCGAACCCTTGGGTCCCCTGCCGATACGGCAGTTCAGGAGAATAAAGGGCACATTAAATTTGATGACTAATTGATAAATAAAAATTACAATATAAAGGAACAAAAGAAATATAAAGATATAACAACGTGATACATCATTATACCGAAAGGTGGGGATGATGTCAAATAAAAGAAAAAAAAAAAAAAAAAAAAAAGTACTTATACTTTGCACACACGACTCTAATTCAATATTAGAAAAATCTTCAAACATTCAATAGCTGCCTTTTTAAATAAACTAAAACATAAAGCTTTTACAATAAATAGCATATGCATATTTTCATGGACAAAACAATGTTTTAAAACATCTCGTCAATTAACCGTTGTTTATATAAAACTTAAATTTATATATCTTAACAAAATAAACTGTTTCTCTAAACTCGTATTTAAGAATTTTTGGCATTATAAACCAATAATGAAAACAACCAAGCAGCCACAACACTTTAAACAACCAAGCAGCCACAACACTTTAAACAACCAAGCAGCCACAACACTTTAAATTGAAATGCACATTTGAAGGTAAATAAGTTTGAACAAAAACAATTAATTGTGAGTGGGAACGAAAAGCACAAAAAGTACTGCTTAACTTCAATACTGAAACTGCTAGGATAAAGACAATCTGTTAATATAGGTTCAGTTATTAATTAATTGATGAAAGTTACAAACATGGATATCTTTATTCGATAAGATAAGAAGGAATTAACTATGCACGAGCAATACATAAAAGGTTTGGCACTTGGCCAAAATGGATCTACTATAAACATACTGTACAGCCTCCGCTGATCACGCCAGCCAGCCAACAGTACAATTTAAACTTAACATTGTAAATAAACTTACGTAAAAGGTTTTACTATGACCATTCTAAAGTGTATTAAGTTTAATTATAGTTCTCTTTTATTTTATTAAAAAATATACATTTCTGTAATTGAACATGTCAAGGAAATTAAACGATTCTGGGAAAAACTTAAAAATTTAGTTACAATTGATTATTTCATCAATTAATTTCGCTGTACTACATCTAATATCAGTAGCTAAAATTGGTGAACGACAAAAAATCTCAAATACTTTTTTAAAATGACAATTCAAAGTCACTAGTTTCAAAAAGTTGCTTGAAAACCCGTGTTTATTTGTTGTAACTCACATAAATTTATACACAGAGTAAAATTAAAAAATTTTGTCTGTTGGTACTGCTTTAAAGTAGAATACACTGAACGTGAATATGTTATTATATATTTTTTAAATTTTGTTTTTTAAATGCAGTAGTGTAGAAAAGTGAGATGTATATAATAAAAAAAATCAGATAGTAGGCTCTGCGCAGCCGTGCTGTTTGAAGATTCCTGCCTCATATTTTTAGGCTCTCTTACTAGATAAGAGTCGTATCTGAGTACCACAAACCACAAACCACAAACCCATTATCCTAGTTACTTTTTGTCTTGGAAAATTATTTATATTATGTGTACTGCTTTGTGGTTTGTTCATTATTTTCATTTAGATCTATTATTTTTTTTTTTTTGCACTTAGCTAAATGATGGAATTTTTATATTTATTATTCGCGATTAATGGTTATGTATTACATTATTTTACTTATTTTGTTTATTGTCTAGTTCTTAAATTTATTAAAAAGTATTGTTTGCTTATTTTATGGTATTTACATTTTTTTACCACTAAAGGGCTTTGACCACCTACACAATAAAAGAACTGAAACAGTAGAAGAACATGTAGTCAGCACTGTTGGCGCAGTGATGTAACCCAGCTACTTGGAGACAATGTGTTGATGACATTGTAGGTGATACAGTAAGTTCTATGCTAGATTCTCTTTATACCGACACAAAGGTTGCCTTCGACGTGGACACTACTAGAGAAATCTGGCAAGTCTATGTTGGGTGGCAGTCAAGGTTCGAATGTTGTGTTGGGAAAAGTGAATATAACTCTTGTCAAATAGCTGAAAATCAGACCAATACTACGTGGTCCAGACTCCACGTAAAGCTGTACGTCCCATGGTTGATCTGGCTATTGGTCTATTAATATTCGGTTTTTATGAGCTAAGTCCAAGTCACATAGTAACAATGACTACACTCGTTCATTTACACTCATCACAATCTTTCGCCTCTCATAATCACTCATATCTCTACGATCAAAATATTAGAAATGAAACATGACTGAATAATAATTTGTAAATACGTGTTTAGATTGCGTAGACAATATGAGTTAAATAAAATTAATAAATATATATCTATATAATATTTTATATATATATATATATATATGTTATGTATATATATATAATATATATATACATAACATATTGAGCGACTTTTTTAAATTATTTTCAAGATATTTTCTTATGATATAGAAACAGTAAAATACACAACAATTAACCAGTCTTGTTGTATAAGTAATGTATAGTTTTATTTTATATATTTTCAGGGCCCGGTGGGTCAGACTGGGCGAGTACAACGTCAAATCAACGGAGGATGACGCAGCAGGTCAGGCTCAACCAATGGACTTCGAAATAGTGGAGTGGTACAGTCACCCAGGTTATGATGTTAAATCAATATTTAAAGGTGTAAATGATATAGCACTCTTCAAACTCAACACTTCTGTGGTATTCAACGAGTTCATCAGACCCATTTGCCTTTCCTCTCAGGAAGCTGTTAACTTGACCAACCGCAATGTCCTCGTCACCGGTTGGGGCATTACTGAGAAAGGTAATGTATGAGGCATTAGGCTAAAGTCTAAGAATACGTGCAAAATATAGGAAAACCCATTAAGGAATATAATGGTTTTGATTGATAATATGTACTCGAACTATATAAAATAAAAAGTAGGCTACAACAGATCTCGTCAACAAGATAAATCACATACACATACTTAAAAACAGTTTATTTCTTTCATTTGGCATTAAAGGTAACCATTCAAACATACCCCTCAAGAAAAATTTCTAAATTCTAGAAAAAACTTTACAAAATTTTGTATAAACAACTAAGAAATAAAAGACCAACATTAACTAAATTTTAATCACAACATTATTTTTACCCAGCAAAATTATTTCCATTTTAATGTAACATATTGCACACATGAAAATGGTTTAGCAATGAGTTCCCCATTTTTAGGTCTGCTCTCAAATATATTTATTCACAATCTGAAAAAAATAAAATAATGAACCGCGTTCAGAAACTAAATTATATATTGGTACCGATATGTTGATGACATTAATTATTTACTTGATGGAAACTTGGAAGAAAGTCATATTTTGTTGTCTTATTTGAATTCTATGTTTCCCAAAATACAATTCACTAAAATAACGAAAAAATGACTTATCAAATCATTTATTTATATATATTTACCACCAAAACCAACAATAAACATTCCTTCAAGATCTACAGGAATACTACACACACCGATCTTATTATACCATCTACAGCTAATCATCCCCGGCATACAGCTTTTTGCTGTATGATAAATGGTTTGATAATATTACCAATAAACGAGAAACACTTCAATGAAGAATGGAATATAATAAAATATTTGACATTAAAAACTGATATAAACTAAACATGACTGAAAAAATAATAAGAAACAAGAGAAAGAAAACAAATAACGTTTCCATAAATCAAAACCCAAAGAAGAACACATTTACAAACGTACTATAAACCAAAACCTGAACAAGGCTTTTCAAAAAACTTTCAAAATACAAATCACAAATTAAGTTTGTCAACGTTCAACTACAAATTCAATATTTTAAGTAACAAATCTTAAAAAGAAAAGAAAACAGCATTTACAACAAATCAGGTGTTTATAAAAATAAATGTACATACATAATTCTAAACTGGACAAACTGGAAAACCGTTCAAAACATGCTTTGAAGAACATATACAAGCTTTTAGAAGCTATAACACAACTAAAATGACTTCCACCTTCGTGAAACATTTGGTCTCCCAGACCCACACCTACACAGACAGACATGGGAAAAAAAACACGACAGTTAAAAATTGTATGAAAAAGACAGGAAAATTATTGCTACAGATAAATTACATATATATATATATATATATAGCTCATCAAGAGAATTCAGTTTACATATTGAACACATAACAAATAACATTCGAAACATTCAAAATCATTGATAAAATATCAACAACTTATCCACATTCGTCAAGATTATTTACAAAAACTACAATTTTATTTAAACCAATTGTTATATATTTGATTTATATACTAAAAAATTACAGTAAAGTCAAAAAATATTTTGATCTTATTAAAATAAAATGTTTTAGGGGTACTTAGTCCATATTTGATCAATTCATAATAATACGCAAGAATATTATAGATTATATATAGAATGTGGCTTGTTGTCTGTTGCCACTTATGAATAAAAAATAGTAGTAATATATATTTGAAACAAAATCCAAGAGTCATGTCATATATTAATAGAAATAGTTAAGTGATGTCCTGTCACAAAGCAAAATCAAATACTTCAAATATAAGACCTGCCAATTTGATTCTGTTTATGCTAGCTGATCCCTCCGTAAAAGAGCACAGATGTCACTCTGTAACTATGTGATTCATTGTCCGGATACATAGTTGAGCATTTATTGAACATTTCATATTTATTAGATTGATTTGGTTTGGTATTCAATCATATAAAATTTGATAGAACAATATTAACAAAAACAATAAGTTAACTTTAGTGACTCATACTTTTTTTATATTTTCCCCGTGCCTTGTAATATTAGATTGGTCAGGATGCATTTCCTGCGCTAAACAAAGAACATAATAATACGCTCAGATCACACCTCGTTTATTCTTCAGTTTTTATGCTGAAAGTATCTCACACATATTGGTTTTCTTTCTTTTTGTAGACAGGATATTTTCAATTCAAACATGGAACTTAGATCTAGATCCAATTGTGGTACAAGTTTGTAACAAGGGTTATGTAATGAAAATATGTATAGTATCACACAAATAAATTGTTACATAAAGACTATTGAATAATTTTCAGAATTACCAGAATTATTATCAGGATTATCAAACAGATCGGTAACAATTGAAGTCACTGATTTTCTTCGTAAAGCCAATGTGACACTATTAGACTGTAGATATGAGGACGATGTGAGGATATCGTCGGTGGTCTGTGCGGCTGACCTACCCAACCAGAGGGATACATGCTTAGTAAGTACATACTCAAATATTTACCTGTTATATATATACATACAAATATAGTCATTTATAAAAATAAAATGTTTATATCGTACAAATAATTCATCAGATGACTATAATTCCAGCCAAACTGAATATTGCATATATTATTTTCGGTTTGATTTTTTTTAAATGTGTCATATAAGTACATGCGCCCGTTGTTGATATACTGTATTTATTCATTATAAGAAGATAATTATTGATTTATATTTATACAAAATGTAGTATATTTTTATAACAGTATTGGACTGTTATCCCACTTATCTTATAGATTTTAACTACATGCTAATCTATGCAAACCAAGGCTTTAATTCCATTGCCCTTCAATAGTTTATATAATCTTTATAAAATATATATACATTTATAATAAATATGTTATTGGTACAATAGTTTCAATTGAAATAATGTAACTCTAATGAAATCCTAATAAATACTTGTCCAATAAAAATAATTACTTGTGAGACCTTTCTTTTTAAGGTAAGCGTTTTTGGACATCGTCAAATAAAACCTAAAACATATATTTATTATTATAATTAACCAATATTTTATGACATATATATTATACAAATACAGTTGAATTAATCTTAAATAACAAAAGTTGTGGAAAAATATAGTTTATCGCGAAAAGAAATTGTAAATATAATAATTATAACTGAAGAAATTGGAATATAGGAAATTTGACGGATTCAGAGTTAAGACAATGATTTAGGCCTAACAAGCAACTAAACTATAGAAATGAATATAACAATAATAGTGAAATGGCAAATAACTACCAAACAAATAAATTAATATATAACAAATACACATAAATAAATAGGAACAAAACCTTAAAAATTTAACAAATAACTAAATAATAATAAATTAACAAAAGCAACATAAACGGCAGCATATAAGTCCAGAGCCTCGGGAACGAAAAATTCGGAAGTTGGCCAATTAAACAAATTATAAAATAATATAAAAAAGGTTTAAGTTATTTATTCCACCTAATTCTGGCGCTGAAACAGGATAGCTCCTAATAGGACATTTTTGAAAAGGTACAGAGCCTACGAGAAACCCGTTACGTAAAAAATACTACATATAGAAATAATAAAAAAAACAAAGAACAATTTTAAAAAAACACAAAAACTATATCTACATCTCTCTCTTGAGAAATTCATTCCCGTTCTTGTTCTTCTTCCTCTTAAAAAAAATTCCCAAATATCCATTAGTACGAGTTCCACCAAAAAACAAATATAAAAGTCCAGTTTTTCCTAATTACTTCTTGAAATAAAATTTACTAGTAGGAGGCCAAAATACTCAAGTAATAAGAAAAGTAGTGGATTTCACCTGCGTACAGAGGTCTTCTGCCTGGTGAAACAGAAAAATACGCAGTGAGGAAGGTGAGTATAAGTGGATGCATCCAGTAGGCTGCAAAAAAGGCCTAATGGTCGGCCCAGCCCGTAGGTCCTCCACTACGTCTCCAGGCGACATCAAGGTGGGTGGAAATGCAAGTGACAATCCATTTTCCTCCCAGACCCTGGATCCGAGGACTGCAACAATCCCACAAAAATTTACTGTATCCCAACTCAAGAGAGAATAGAAAAATAAAAAAAATTCAAAAATATAAAAGAGAGTAGAATACATTTTAAAAGAGAGTAGGACACTACAAAAATTTTAAACTGCTAGTGAATATTATACTAAATATTTACAAGACATAAAACTACCGGAAAATACCTGAAATAATAGGATAGGCATATCCTATGTAGAAATTACATTTAGCAAAAGACAAATGTTAAGTCACGTTAACAAATAAATAAGACAGGAGAACACAAAACAAATAATATTAATATAAAGATAATTTTAACAACAAAATAACTACATTTTAGTTAATCTATGTGACTAACCTAGAAAGAAAATTATTTATTACCTAATTGTAAACGGGCAACAGCGCTATTAAATATGAACTGAAACAAATACATGAGACGGCAATAAATAATAACAGTAACTTTGTAAATAACAGCAACATTAAAACTAGCCCAATTAAAACTTAGCCAGACATAACTAGTACAGACGGCCGAGAAGACATTACGACCAAGAATCAGAACGAAAACGACGAGCAATCTGACAAGGAAGAAAGGAACGAAATGAAGAGGGGCACACAAATGAAAAGCTACATTTAGGAAGGTCATACCATAGACGAAAAAACAGCCCAACGACACAGACTGCCAATGATAAAAATGTCATAAAATTACTATTTATATACGAAATAATCATAAAACACGATGGAATCATAATATTCAAGAAGAAAAAACTAAGTTGACCGCCATATTGTTAACTGCAAAGAATGACTGCAGTTTTTAAAATTTGAAGAATGTATTTTTAACTGTCTATAAAAACAAGATAAGGCACCCCATATAAGTTTTGTCATTTAAGTTTGTTCATTTGTGATCCCAAGATCACAAGGGTGACCCATTTTAAAAAGGCACCATGTATTACATAATGTCTTGGAATATTAGATTGAAATGCTAAACATTTTTAAAATGGTTATATTCACCATAAAAATGGAATCATTTTTACATACACAATACCCTACGACAAATATTTTTTTAGATATTTTACTTTAAAAAGCAGAAATTGTTTTTCTACCCGAAGGTTTTTATATTTTACTTTAATTATTTTAAAACTTTTTTTATTAAAAAATTAATTATTTAATCAATGAAACCATTTGACCAAACGAATCGTGTTGAAGATGGTGACTATATTTTTCATTTATCGTAAAAGAGTTCATTAGTAAAAGATTTTTTAATGGCCTATGATGTATAAAGTTATGATGTTAAAACCATAAATTTTATATGAATTATTCTTGTAAAGTTTTATAATTAAAATTGTTTTCCTAGAAATCAAAGTGTGATTGTAAAAAAGTGTGTAAATCTTGACATAGGTCAATTTTATTTTTAAAATTCAACAGACCATTCAAATCGTGAGAAGTCACGCACCATATGGGTTCCTTCACTCTTGTTGCTAGTGGTTGGAAGCCGAATGTAACAATTAACACATAAGTTCAATTGCCATTTCTTTTTTCATAATTAAAGATTACTAATCAAATATCTGTCTTTAAATAATCAATGTATAGATATTTTTAAATATTCAGATCTAACTTCACAGTTGCTAATTCAAATAATGAGGAATTCTATTTATAATTTTCTGTACATTTCTTGTTCTTTGAATTATATTTAGTAATATAACTTTCAACATAACCTCTAAACTAATAAGTAAATTAAAAAGTTCGTTTTATTATTTATGAACGATTTTTTAGATTGTTGTTTTAATGTAGTAATCCTTTGCCACAAATAATTGTTCCAATTAAAATCAGTAAAATTATGTGTGTTAATTCAACAAATATATTAGTTATGTAACTGTCCAATGCATGTGTTATGTGTGGAAAACCATGTTTTATTATTAAATAAAATATTTATACAAACCTAAGAGAATTATAAAAAATAATAATATTCTTTTAAATGCGTTATATAGTTTTAGCATTTTAAAAACTCAATCATTAGTTTCATGACTTAATCAATATCTTGGTTAGGTTAGGTAATGGTTTATGGTTGGTAATCAATTACCACATCATATAAACAACTATATTACATGAATTAATTGTTAAATATTAACATAAAATAAATCACACACTATTATAATGTAATAATTTTTTCTTTATTGACTTGAGTCTGAATAGTAACGAAGATTGTAAAATATCTTATAAAAATAGCTTATAATGTTACTTGTTTTTATTATATTTTTTTATTAGAAAGATACATCAAGGAAAACTAATTAAAAGTCTGTTCTGTACAACATAAACATTTTGAATAATTATATATAATTGTGCAAATCTACACAAGAAAAAATAACTACATTAATGCCGGTATAGTTACTTATCCACTTTGGATAGGATATAATTACTAATGATTATGAATAGTTTTAAAGAACTTCTTAAAAGCAGATAAAATTATGGAATTTTAATTTTTTAAATATTGGGACGAAAGCTATTAAATATAAGGTTTGATCCATTCGTTTTCATAGTATTAAAATAACACACATGTGTCAAAAAAAAAATAAATATATATATATATATATATATATATATATAAAACAATACTTGTATTAAATAAAAAGATATTATAATAAGATATATTATAATAAGTATATACAATAAAATACTAATGATTATAATTGATGGAAAAAGTATCGAGGAGCTCAATAATAATTTTCCATGTTTGATAATGGAATACAAATTATTGAATTTCATAGGTTTGTTCAAATAAAATACTATTATGTATTTAAATTAATATTTACGTAAAAGATTTAGTTTTTTCATAACCGTGTAGATAAATTCCGCCTTATTGAGCATACAACTGTTAATATATATTAATATGATATTGTTCTTTGGTATTTATGGTAATATGTCTCACTGTGATTATGGCGTGTTATTGTCTCACTGTGTTTATGGCTTGGTATTGTCTCACTGTGTTTATGGCGTGTTATTGTCTTACCATGTTTATGGCTTGTTATTGTCTCACTGTGTTTATGGCTTGTTATTATCTCACTGTGTTTATGGCCTGTTATTGTCTCACTGTGTTTATGGCCTGTTATTGTCTCACTGTGTTTATGGCCTGTTATTGTCTCACTGTGTTTATGGCCTGTTATTGTCTCACTGTGTTTATGGCCTGTTATTGTCTCACTGTGTTTATGGCCTGTTATTGCCTCACTGTGTTTATGGCCTGTTATTGTCTCACTGTGTTTATGGCCTGTTATTGTCTCACTGTGTTTATGGCTTGTTATTATCTCACTGTGTTTATGGCCTGTTTTTGTCTCACTGTGTTTATGGCCTGTTATTGTCTCACTGTGTTTATGGCCTGTTATTGTCTCACTGTGTTTATGGCTTGGTATTGTCTCACTGTGTTTATGGCGTGTTATTGTCTTACCATGTTTATGGCTTGTTATTGTCTCACTGTGTTTATGGCTTGTTATTATCTCACTGTGTTTATGGCTTGTTATTATCTTACTGTGTTTATGGCCTGTTATTGTCTCACTGTGTTTATGGCTTGGTATTGTCTCACTTTGTTTATGGCCTGTTATTGTCTCACTGTGTTTATGGCATTTTATTGTCTCACTGTGTTTATGGCTTGTTATTGTCTCACTGTGTTTATGGCCTGTTATTGTCTCACTGTGTTTATGGCTTGTTATTGTCTCACTGTGTTTATGGCTTGTTATTATCTCACTGTGTTAATGGCCTGTTATTGTCTCACTGTGTTTATGGCGTGTTATTGTCTCACTGTGTTTATGGCCTGTTATTGTCTCACTGTGTTTATGGCATGTTATTGTCTCACTGTGTTTATGGCATGTTATTGTCTCACTGTGTTTATGGCCTGTTATTGTCTCACTGTGTTTATGGCATGTTATTGTCTCACTGTGTTTATGGTCTGTTATTGTCTCACTGTGTTTATGGCCTGTTATTGTCTCACTGTGTTTATGGCCTGTTATTGTCTCACTGTGTTTATGGCCTGTTATTGTCTCACTGTGTTTATGGCCTGTTATTGTCTCACTGTGTTTATGTCCTGTTATTGTCTCACTGTGTTTATGGCCTGTTATTGTCTCACTGTGTTTATGGCCTGTTATTCTCTCACTGTGTTTATGGCCTGTTCTTGTCTCACTGTGTTTATGGCATGTTATTGTCTCACTGTGTTTATGGCCTGTTATTGCCTCACTGTGTTTATGGCATGTTATTGTCTCACTGTGTTTATGGCCTGTTATTGTCTCACTGTGTTTATGGCCTGTTATTGTCTCACTGTGTTTATGGCCTGTTATTGTCTCACTGTGTTTATGGCCTGTTATTGTCTCACTGTGTTTATGGCCTGTTATTGTCTCACTGTGTTTATGGCCTGTTATTGTCTCACTGTGTTTATGGCCTGTTATTGTCTCACTGTGTTTATGGCCTGTTATTGTCTCACTGTGTTTATGGCCTGTTATTGTCTCACTGTGTTTATGGCATGTTATTGTCTCACTGTGTTTATGGCCTGTTATTGTCTCACTGTGTTTATGGCCTGTTATTGTCTCACTGTGTTTATGGCCTGTTATTGTCTCACTGTGTTTATGGCCTGTTATTGTCTCACTGTGTTTATGGCCTGTTATTGTCTCACTGTGTTTATGGCCTGTTATTGTCTCCCTGTGTTTATGGCTTGGTATTGTCTCACTGTGTTTATGGCGTGTTATTGTCTTACCATGTTTATGGCTTGTTATTGTCTCACTGTGTTTATGGCTTGTTATTATCTCACTGTGTTTATGGCCTGTTATTGTCTCACTGTGTTTATGGCCTGTTATTGTCTCACTGTGTTTATGGCCTGTTATTGTCTCACTGTGTTTATGGCCTGTTATTGTCTCACTGTGTTTATGGCCTGTTATTGTCTCACTGTGTTTATGGCCTGTTATTGCCTCACTGTGTTTATGGCCTGTTATTGTCTCACTGTGTTTATGGCCTGTTATTGTCTCACTGTGTTTATGGCTTGTTATTATCTCACTGTGTTTATGGCCTGTTTTTGTCTCACTGTGTTTATGGCCTGTTATTGTCTCACTGTGTTTATGGCCTGTTATTGTCTCACTGTGTTTATGGCTTGGTATTGTCTCACTGTGTTTATGGCGTGTTATTGTCTTACCATGTTTATGGCTTGTTATTGTCTCACTGTGTTTATGGCTTGTTATTATCTCACTGTGTTTATGGCATGTTATTGTCTCACTGTGTTTATGGCCTGTTATTGTCTCACTGTGTTTATGGCCTGTTATTGTCTCACTGTGTTTATGGCCTGTTATTGTCTCACTGTGTTTATGGCATGTTATTGTCTCACTGTGTTTATGGCCTGTTATTGTCTCACTGTGTTTATGGCCTGTTATTGTCTCACTGTGTTTATGGCCTGTTATTGTCTCACTGTGTTTATGGCCTGTTATTGTCTCACTGTGTTTATGGCCTGTTATTGTCTCACTGTGTTTATGGCCTGTTATTGTCTCACTGTGTTTATGGCATGTTATTGTCTCACTGTGTTTATGGCCTGTTATTGTCTCACTGTGTTTATGGCATGTTATTGTCTCACTGTGTTTATGGCCTGTTATTGTCTCACTGTGTTTATGGCCTGTTATTGTCTCACTGTGTTTATGGCCTGTTATTGTCTCACTGTGTTTATGGCCTGTTATTGTCTCACTGTGTTTATGGCCTGTTATTGTCTCACTGAGTTTATGGCCTGTTATTGTCTCACTGTGTTTATGGCATGTTATTGTCTCACTGTGTTTATGGCCTGTTATTGCCTCACTGTGTTTATGGCATGTTATTGTCTCACTGTGTTTATGGCCTGTTATTGCCTCACTGTGTTTATGGCATGTTATTGTCTCACTGTGTTTATGGCCTGTTATTGTCTCACTGTGTTTATGGCCTGTTATTGTCTCACTGTGTTTATGGCCTGTTATTGTCTCACTGTGTTTATGGCCTGTTATTGTCTCACTGTGTTTATGGCCTGTTATTGTCTCACTGTGTTTATGGCCTGTTATTGTCTCACTGTGTTTATGGCCTGTTATTGTCTCACTGTGTTTATGGCCTGTTATTGTCTCACTGTGTTTATGGCCTGTTATTGTCTCACTGTGTTTATGGCATGTTATTGTCTCACTGTGTTTATGGCCTGTTATTGTCTCACTGTGTTTATGGCCTGTTATTGTCTCACTGTGTTTATGGCCTGTTATTGTCTTACTGTGTTTATGGCCTGTTATTGTCTCACTGTGTTTATGGCCTGTTATTGTCTCACTGTGTTTATGGCCTGTTATTGTCTCACTGTGTTTATGGCCTGTTATTGTCTCACTGTGTTTATGGCCTGTTATTGTCTCACTGTGTTTATGGCTTGTTATTGTCTCACTGTGTTTATGGCCTGTTATTGTCTCACTGTGTTTATGGCCTGTTATTGTCTCACTGTGTTTATGGCCTGTTATTGTCTCACTGTGTTTATGGCCTGTTATTGTCTCACTATGTTTATGGCTTGTTATTGTCTCACTGTGTTTATGGCATGTTATTGTCTCACTGTGTTTATGGCCTGTTATTGTCTCACTGTGTTTATGGCCTGTTATTGTCTCACTGTGTTTATGGCCTGTTATTGTCTCACTGTGTTTATGGCCTGTTATTGTCTCACTGTGTTTATGGCCTGTTATTGTCTCACTGTGTATATGATGGTGTTTGAGTAGGCTTACTTAATCTTTTAATACGAGGCTTACTGAGTTTTTTTATGTATGTGAATACGAGAAAAATTACTTAAAGTGGTATTATGTTTAGTCTCGTATTTTTAATTAGGTATGATCGAGACGGAAGTATTGGAGTTTATTGCTGTCTAAACACTATAGTTAACATCTGTCATAGAGTTCCTAACGCATTTTTTGGTCGTTGATGGATGTTTACTTATAATGTCCTTTACTGTTTTTTAACTTAAGAAATGTATCGTATTTAAAAAAAGTAATATAGCATGTGTTTTTATATAACATTTTTACATTTGTTTGCTCTATAATAATAGCTATCCATTAACTCATAAACTTAAAGATGAACTGATAAGTTAAACGATCCAGTTCATCATTTATATACAACTTAACTTATGATTGAAATTGTGTTTATAAATACGTGTTTAAGTAACTAACATTTTGGTGCAGTTTGATTCTGGGGGACCCTTGCAAGTCCGCTTGGCCAAACCCTATTGCATGTACTTGGAACACGCAGTTACCTCTCATGGCCCTAGACACTGTGGTACGTGGCTAGGTCGCTACATGAAGGTATCATACTTCCTACCATGGATAGAGAGCATTGTCTGGCCCTAAATACATTATATTCCACTAATGTCATATTATGTAACATCAAATCAGATAATATATTTAATTTTGTACTAATAGATAACTTTCAATATCAACTAAATTGTCCTAACATTTTTGTAATTGTTAGATCTATTATCTGTCATAAAATAAAATTTGATTGTCTAAATAAACGTTACCAATTAACTAATTGTTACAATTTATTTGTCCATTTATTGATATTGTGTAACAGCAAATATGCTTCAAACGTTTAATTATTAAGAAAAGTTTAATAACATATTGATGCTAGCAGTGTTTATCTTGTAATACCTAAACTGTAAAGTGTAATATTGATAACCAATAATTCACTCCTATAATTTATCTTATATACATGTACAGCCCTCACCGAACAAGGTGAGTAAAGTATTTTTTTCAAAGATAATTAATAGTAATTATTAATATTATTTTATTTACAAATTGCTTGGGTTTTCTGTTATTATAATTAACTTTTACTTAAAATAAACTTATTCAAAATGTATTAACTGACAAAGACCCTTGAATGTAGTTATAAGTTTTTAGACATTAGTCTTTATCATTATTATATTATCTTTTGGTACATGATTTAGAGTATTCATTGTTGTAATACATTAATATTGATATGATAATTCATTACAGTTACTTAATAATAATGTGATTATTATTAAATAGTAGAGTAAAGATGTTTTTTTTTTTTTTTTTTTTGTATTTTACCCATTTTACTTAGTTCGTATGTTAATTAAAACACTATTTTAAAATTAAAAATAAAATAAATGGTTATAAAAATGTACTATAGAATATCGTGCAGAGGTTCAATTTTGACGGGTTTGTGACAGGTTTTTATTAGGCCTATCAATTAATTATTATTATTTTAAATTGTTTAAAAAGCAGTTAAATTTTACCATTCAAATTCATTAAGTTCAATAATTTTAATTATAATAATAATCAAGAGGCTCTATCTGGACCACAAGAATATTAGCTCGTCCTCAAAGAATAATATGTGTAGCAGTGACTGTAAATAGGTATGTTGTTTAGTGTTAATAATATGTGTAGCACTGACTGTAAATAGGTATGTTGTTTAGTGTTAATAATATGTGTAGCAGTGACTGTAAAGAGGTATGTTGTGTCTAGTATGTCAAGAATGAATTAAACCTTTTTAATTTGATATAGTTAAAACTGTACAAAATGTAGTAGTATTTGTAAGTTAATTTAAATTGAAAATTTTATTAATTTGTCAAGTGCATTTTTTTCAAAGTGTTAACACCTTATTCTAAAGGCTCAAAACTATCAGATGGATTTAATACTAACCATATAAAACATGATTTGTTTTGGTTTTATCTTTGGATGAATTTTGGAGTGTAATACATGTAAGGACACGTTAGTTAAAATTCAACCTGTACAGCTGTAGTAAATACACTAGCTCCCTTTACAGTACGATTTAATTAAATTACAATTGGTTGAAATTAAATCAAGTGTTTTAAGGTACCTCTATAGAGTTAAATATTGTTTTAATCACTTCTAACACAACCATTATACATTTATTGTTCTCAAAAACTATTTTGGTGTCAACAGTGGTTATATTTGTGACATTGGTTCTTCTAGACGTGGCGCGTGGTTCCTTTAAAAAAAACATATTTTAAAGATCTTTTTTAATTAAAGATATATATCAAACTTAATGATATATTATTGGTGTGATTCGGCAAAAAAAATATTAAAACATGATATTCTCACACGTGGTGTTTGTACAACGAAAGAAATAACTATAAGGTTGATTTATTTGTTTTCAGAATTTCGATGTCAATTTAAGTTTAGATCATAATTTTTAATGCTAAAGGCTCATTTCATGTATTTTAAATTAGCAAAAAAAGCTGATAAAAACCAACAATGAAAAAAAAGAGTACCGCTAGTTGAGTTATACTATTTATTTGTATCCGAAAACTACAGCTCAAGGGTTGTGGCCTTGACAGAACATGAGTTTTATGTCTCAATTTACAATGCTAAGAAATAAGTCTCATACGAGTATCTGATTACAGATTTTTGATTACTGTAACTGAAGATACATACTGTAGGACTATGTGCATTTATACTACTCATTTGTCGTAGGTGAGCATTATTTTATCTAGGAGAGTGATGAATTGTCTTGTAATTGAAAAAAAACTATAGGGTATTTAATTCACGTGCCATAATTTACTTGATAGTAGTAGCCATGACAAATTTTTTGGAAATTTCCTCATATCCATTAAATAATAGGACGATATTTAACTTTTATTCCCATATAAATAAAGAAATAAGTTGAAATATTGATAGAATTTTTACAACTAATGTATATTTACTTAACTACTTTAAATGCATATTTAATCATTAGTTTTCTCACAAATAATTAATTAAAGTACTAAATAATTGCAGAAATACTTACATGTTTATTGATTATTTGATAATACCAAGGCTATTTACGAATGTATCAGGCTATTTTTTTACAGAGGGATAAAATATTTTTACATTAGCATACTGTGAAACCATAAACGTATGTACACAAGTGATGTCTTATACATTGATGTCTTGGTGAATTCACAAAGCGTCTGCTCTCGTTCCATTTATCATTTTAGGTGATTCATAATGCACCGTTGAAACTGACTGGGTGTGTTAGTGACGAGGTTATTGTTGTGATAAATGTTCCTTTCTTGACAGCATTATACATAAGCACTGTTAAACTGAAGAAGATCTTCATACATTTATAATTACGTGATTAAATTATTAAGTTGATATAATATAATAGGTTGACTACTATTTCACTTTTGGCCACATACGTGTAAAAGTGTACTAACCATACTAAAACTCATAGACGTAGGTTGTCCAACAAGCTCACCTCAATAAGCACGGTCTGTCAACCATAAAATCACTCATAATCAACCTAAAAGGTAATAATATGACGTACAGTGCACAACCATGTTAGTAAATCAGCACGTACGGGCAACACGTTCTTATTCTATGAGCATACTTGAATATATAAAACTGGCCACTTATCTAGAGCAAGCTGTAGTTTGTGATTAGCTGTTTATATAGTATGTTTAGGCAGTGGTTCTGACGTTATCGCAACATAAAGGCGTCATACTACCTCAAATGTGGCTGTTCCTTGAATGGGTGACCGGTGAGGAATCCTGTCCTTGCATGGAGCCCGCCTGCCCTTTCACTGGTGGTGGTTTGGGAGCCACCGTTGGACCCAAATTAAGTGTTATAGAGGGATTCTTAGCCTTAACATTGCTAGATAAAGTAATACCTACTCACACTTTTAGATATAGTGAAAGTAGGTAATATGGACCCACTACATGTGGCTATATTCCCATATTTTATTCTACAAAGCTTATAACAAGGTTTAGTTAGTATTATTAATTGATTATTACTGAATATCACAATCGAAAGGATCCTAGAAGAGTGAGATGATCAATAAAGCAAGTTATTTAGTGACATTGAAAAATGTCCCTTAGGAAATTACTATTAACGTCATTAAACAGATTCAAATAGCAGTTACAGCTTGTAGATATAGTTAATTTGTTAATATAAGTTAATTTGTCTGTAGATATCGACAATTAGACATACACACTATATATTTATACATAAACTATTTATATATGTTTGTATTTCAATAAGAACTAGCTGATGTGCAGCTGTGCACCGGTTAGGGCAGTGATGACAGAGTAACTTAAAGCTTAAGATAATATATAAATCTAAAATTATATTAGATGATAATTAAAAGTAGTATTTAGTGACAACATTTTTCTTTTAAAACTATACTATATCTCATTGCCATGCTTAAAACATGAACAATTTTAAGAATTTATCAAATAAAATATCAATTCTTTTTTATTCTTAGTAAAGTAATTATCTGTAAATAGGTATCAGAAGAATATCTAGAAAGTTAGTTTGGTTCTGTATGTGTTTTAAATGTAAAATTAAATTATATGGTTAGTTTTTAAATCCATCCGTAAGTGAAAATTAAATTCTGTAAGCTCCAGTCAAAAAATGTTAAATACACATATAACTACTTAATCACATGAAAATAACGACTATTGGAATGATTAAACCAAAACTAAATCTGTATACTAATGTATGGTTTTGTTACACTTCATTACATTTTCCAAGCATTATCAAAACCCAGATTTATTTATATTGTACGTTTACCTAACAATCGGCTCGACACGGAACAAGAACTCAACGATAAATTTGGGGTTAGGACGATAATAAAAGGGAGTCGTAAAGCAGCCAGAGAAAAGCCGTATTATTATTGAATTCTAGGCCGACTCGTGGCAGCTGACGGAACCAAAGAAGAAGCAGCTGCTTGGAACGAAAAGAACTCTATTTCTTTGAAAATATCTCTCATCAATGTCCTTCTTAAATAAATAATACAAAAAGCTGCCTTTTAATACGAGTGATATATAGATATATATTTGTTTACAAAAGATGAGTTAAAATAGCAGTTTATATCATTAATAAATAACAAAAATCAAGGAAAACAATGCACCAATAACAATTAGACTCATTTCTGCAGCGTGGAAGCCCCTGTATGAGATATCTCAGCTCCCTTACAGTTTCGTTCAACGTACAATCAGTTATCACTATGCCTTCATAAGGTACAAACTGTCATGAGTATTGAGGTCTGTTATAAAACCATACTAAATATAAAAATTTCATCGATATTCTTCGATTATGAAAAATAAAATTTTAGATTTAAAGAGTAATAATATTAAAGTACAAACAAGATACAATTGGCCATCCTAATGTAATGTATGTAGTTAATGTACAAACAAGAAACAATTGGCCATCCTAATGTAATGTATGTAGTTAATGTACAAACAAGAAACAATTGGCCATCCTAATGTAATGTATGTAGTTAATGTACAAACAAGAAACAATTGGCCATCCTAATGTAATGTATGTAGTTAATTTACAAACAAGAAACGATTGGCCATCCTAATGTAATGTATGTAGTTAATTTACAAACAAGAAACGATTGGCCATCCTAATGTAATGTATGTAGTTAATGTACAAACAAGAAACAATTGGCCATCCTTATGTAATGTATGTAGTTAATGTACAAACAAGAAACAATTGGCCATCCTAATGTAATGTATGTAGTTAATGTACAAACAAGAAATGATTGGCCATCCTAATGTAATGTATGTAGTTAATGTACAAACAAGAAACAATTGGCCATCCTAATGTAATGTATGTAGTTAATGTACAAACAAGAAACAATTGGCCATCCTAATGTAATGTATGTAGTTAATGTACAAACAAGAAACAATTGGCCATCCTAATGTAATGTATGTAGTTAATGTACAAACAAGAAACAATTGGCCATCCTAATGTAATGTATGTAGTTAATGTACAAACAAGAAACAATTGGCCATCCTAATGTAATGTATGTAGTTAATGTACAAACAAGAAACAATTGGCCATCCTAATGTAATGTATGTAGTTAATGTACAAACAAGAAACAATTGGCCATCCTAATGTAATGTATGTAGTTAATTTACAAACAAGAAACGATTGGCCATCCTAATGTAATGTATGTAGTTAATGTACAAACAAGAAACAATTGGCCATCCTTATGTAATGTATGTAGTTAATGTACAAACAAGAAACAATTGGCCATCCTAATGTAATGTATGTAGTTAATGTACAAACAAGAAATGATTGGCCATCCTAATGTAATGTATGTAGTTAATGTACAAACAAGAAACAATTGGCCATCCTAATGTAATGTATGTAGTTAATGTACAAACAAGAAACAATTGGCCATCCTAATGTAATGTATGTAGTTAATGTACAAACAAGAAACAATTGGCCATCCTAATGTAATGTATGTAGTTAATGTACAAACAAGAAACAATTGGCCATCCTAATGTAATGTATGTAGTTAATGTACAAACAAGAAACAATTGGCCATCCTAATGTAATGTATGTAGTTAATGAATAATAAGTTAACATATGTTGAATTCATATGTTATTAACAACTGTTTTATTATTGTTTTTTATTATTATATATCAAAGACATTATTAAAGCTTATGGTTAAAATGTTGAAGGGTTAATTTAGGATGCCAAAGTGTCAGCTATCAATTCAAGGGGTCAGCTGTGGGACTGTACAAAGCACCCCCGAACTAATGGGGGGGGGGGGGGAAGCTATAGTGAATATAGAAAATGGATAATCCTTCAATATGTTGTACATTTGGGTTTATTTGCCTACTGATTTACTATTACAAAACGGCATTACAGTCCCTGTGAATTGTTAATGGGATTTAAAATTAGAGGAACGTTACCAATACATTCGGTGAACCTAGAACCAAGACGCCTGAACAGGAAAAGTTCTAAGAGAATGACGAGCAAAGGAGAAAAGGTATGAACAAAATTATAATAAAAGGCATATAATAAAAACTTACTAGTACTTAAAGAAGAAGGCAAGGTGTGGGTGAAAGATATTTGAGAAAATGGGGAAAAAATCGCAAATTAGAAGTACCACGTTGTGATGGCATATAAAGAATGGTTGTACCAATACTTACAACTGAGCTTGTTCAAAAAGAGGAGAAATATGTGGTTAAATAATATTAATTCATTATGTGTTGAAATCATCATATGTTACCTGTATCGTTTCGATTTAATTTTGAGAAAATCAAAAACATTATAGTTAGTATTTTTTGAGTGATATTTTGTCGTTTTAACTTGGAATAGCGTAATTCCTGTTAAAAACGTGAACAGGAAGAATGCTGTCTATGCTTGGATAAACATGAATAGTTTTTGTAGTTATACTTAACTAGACATATTCTTTAGTTACTTTAGTTAAATTCCGTTAGATAATACTTAATACTAGGACTTTGTTACAATGGGTGTATAGTTTGTTACAATGGGTGTATTGTGAAGTTTAATATTTTTACATATACAACATACTTAGATAATATTTATGTATTATCTTGCTTATTATGTAGTTGAATATTTAACAACAATTGTTTAAATTACAGTTATATTTTATTAACATAACTAACAAAGTGTTATTACTTGGGTAAATTAAAAAGAAGAAATACCTAATATTCAGGGTTTTATTAAGTCCTAGTTCACCATTATTTATAAGCCAACATGTTCTTAGCTTCCGCTTCCTTTTAGAAGAACGGCTGTACAACAAAAATCCTTATAAATCTAAGTTTTTATACTATAGTATTATAAGTTTCTCATATACAAAAGAGAACTGATGAAATGGAAAATATTTTAACATAGTGCCTAATTGAGAGAAATTGCTTTTATATAAAGTGAACATTTCGTACAGCCATAGTTTTTAAATTATCAAAATTAATTAAAGTAGATAAACACAAAATCATAGCAGATTAACTTAAAATAACTAAATTGAACCAACTCACAATTTCTAGTGACAACTACAATATTCTTTGAGGCATAATGAACAGCCAACTTTAACGTGTACAGATTCGCGTATTGGAAAGTTATCTACCTTTTTTTAGTAAACACACTTGAATAACAATAACCTATAATTGATACATTTAAGTGTCTAGTGAACAACTAAAAACCGTTATAAAATATGGTGCTGGTATATTTTCTGTCAATGTAAAACTGGTTGGACCTTTGATTTTAAATCTAGGTCCATTTTAGGATATCATACTGGTAAGGTTTTTTGGAGGATAATGTAACGTGTAACATTCATGTAAAGTAAAATATGAAAGTAAAAAAGGTAGATATTGATGGATCCAATAACATGCTGCACAATAATAATACTTTGGACAAAATAATATACGCTTAACATGTTTAAATAGAATATTATTATAAATTCAAAGACTTTAACAAAAGTTTGAGAGAATAATTCCAGGAAAACATACTATATAAAATAAATCGACTGAAGGACTTGATATGGAAATATGCTTGTCACGCTTGGTATTGACATAAGTGTCTCAGACTTCAGAAACATCCCCCTACACGTTATCATAAAACATGTTTTCTTTAAAACCTTACTTTAAAGTTATGTTATTGTGAAAAATGTTGTTTCAGGTTTGTATTGGTTTTACTACAAAAAATACATTTATAATACTGAAACTCTATAATCCATCGTTAGTTAAATATCGTCCTTGTCTTACTGTTCACAATGACGGAACGTAACATAGTGGATCACCAATAGCGCTGAAGTTAATGAATTACTTATAATGAGGTCAATTAAATTATTTATATATGTTTTATGTCATATTTATGTATAGTTTAGGAACCGTAAGTTTTGCCTGGCAATTATTTTTTTCAAAATGCAGAAATTGACTTGAAATTTCGACAGTATGTAGGTATAGCTCTCATCCTGGGAACATTTGCCACCCCTTTTCGGGGGTTGATTTTGTTTCTATTTTAATAACGTGAATCGATAAAAAACCCAATTCTAAGGAACATTTGGACCAAGCATTTCTTATGTAAAGTTAAGACTTTTCGAGCTATAAGCTACAAAAAGTATCAGGGTTTCACCGAAAAAAGTATATTTTTAATATATTTGTCACGAAGAACTATAAAGGTATGCATTTATAGCATAATAATATCCTTACAAATAACAAAGACAAAGGTTGTTTATGATTGCTGTATGATATGAAAAAGCTCATGTTAAATGTTAGCTCTTGTATGTCAAGTACTTAATATGAGAGTTAAAAGTCAAATAATGGAAAAACTACGCATTATTAAGGAAAACGTAAACAGCACATTTTTTAACTTCTTTAAAAAAGTTAAATGCGATTGGTCTTATTTTTAAAAAGTCTGTATTTTAATTACTGAGTGAGTTATGATGAAAGTAAAGTAGGTCCCTAGATTTTTCTGTAAAACTGTCTTCTCAAACAACCCCTAATTATTACCCTAATCAAATTAGTCGTCACTCTGTTTCCTCTCTCTTTGTTCATGTACAGTTAATGATAGAAGTTTTACTGGTCTACAATACTTAATTTTGAAACAGTTGGAGCTAAGAATAAAAACTTATGTTTAAAAGTACGTAAAAAATACCCTTCTCTTAAAAATAACTCTTAAACTACTGGAAAAAGTAATAAAGTATCAAATGATAGACCTTTAAATTTAAAAAAAATTTACTTTTACAACAAAATTTTAGGGATACAATATTAATGTTTAAAACAGGCGTTAGGTGCAAGCAACACCTTATTTGAACCATTTAAAATCGCACTTTTCTAATACTAAACATTTTAAAGGATTTCATTTAGATAGCCTTGTAGCTCTAGAGAAATTGCACAAAACTGTTTTTAAAATTAACTTTTTGTCATATAAATTAAAGTAGTTACGATAAAAGCCAATCCCATTTTTACTCGGAAAATTCGACAGGTGCAAATCAGAGCAAGATAATCTATATTACCTGTATGTATTTTGTATATATTCTTACATATGAGAATGTATACACATATACACACTTTCATCCATTCTCACTCGAACACCTATAGGCATACAATGTATATTTCTGTGTATGTGTTAAACTGTGTAAAATAATAGCTTTTTTTTGGATGTTATAAAAATATTATACGCTAAAAAATGGAGTATAATAAGGGCAAAAAACATTGTTTTACCTTAGAGAAAAAAACCGATCTAAGAGAAAAGACCCAGATAAAACTGTCATCTCTTTTGTCTACTGTAGATGACTTATATGAGCATACTAAAATAAGGTAGCTTCAATCCCAAGAATGGGCTAGAAACAAAAACATTCCGTGAACTTACGGGGATGGCTTTTAAAAGGCGGTGCATTACATCCGGTTAAAATGAAACAATTGCCTGCACGTAAAGAGGTATTATAAATGATCTTCTGTACCTGCAGAAAAGGATGTGGAGCCTTATGTAGATGTCGGAAAGTCGGGCTTTGTTGCAACTCAACATGCTCCGACGATAACTGGAATTAGAATGCTGCAATTTATGAAGAAGATGAGAAGATGACCTCGGAATAGAGGACCTGAAAGAATGATTTTAAAAATAATTACTTTTCGAAATCGTACCAATTTACCAGTAGGTATATATAAAAATATGTGCACCAATATGCAGTAGTATTAATGTTTAAACATATATTTGGACGTAATTATTAAATTGTGTTTGAACAATGAAATTTTATTAGGGGTGCTATTATGTGCCAAATAATACGAAAAATTAAATTTCTAATATTTTAAGCAGTAACATTTTAAAGTAAAACCAACGTGATTATTTTCTTAGAGGACATTGTTTGTTTGAAATAAAACTATCGTAAAAGTTGATTTTTAAGGGTTTAAATATACATAAATTTAATGATGTCTTTAGAAATAAAAAAAATAATTATTCAAATCATCTGAAAAAACAATATACTCACCTTAAACTTGATTATACTCCACACAAAGGGATTGGCACGAATTTAAATAAAAATGATAAGTAACGATTTACAGTTTTAAAAGTCATTGTTAGTAAGGAGTACTTGATGAAAAGCACACATCGGAATTTCGAAGTGGTTCCGGAACCAATAGGGAATTGAAGTTAATTTTTTGGTTTAGTAATCAAATCTTTTTCACAAAAAAAATATCCTATACGTAAGTGTTTGTTTTCCTCTTGAGACAAAGCAAACGTTTACTCAGCACCTAAGAGTACAGGTACATAATTGACTCTACCCAGACAGCCCACAGTATACGGAAAACGCGTACGCACTGTTTTAGGGGTGTGTAGGCAACAAGCACTACACGGCCGTGAATTTAGGGTAGGACGTTGCCGTATTGAACAAATATTAAATCTCAATTATTATTATCAGCTGATATTTATTATTGTAATATTCGTTTTTAATAAGGCTAGTTAATTGAATTCAATCTGGCAACACCACCCAGTTGACAGCCGCTCGACAACATTTGAAACATTCTTTAGCATTGGGATGAACTATGTGGGTAGACTTTGTTAACTGTGCTAATATTTTGGCCCGTTGTTGTAACCTTGATATAAAAGTACCATCTCCTTCTTAAAAATAAGGTTTTACGCTACAACATGTTTTATCGCATGACTAGTGCCCTCATACAGATACAGGAACATTACATTGATACTGCTTCAGGTAACAGTCTCTAGAAGTTTATCGCAATACTAGTGCCCTCATACAGATACAGGAACATTACATTGATACTGCTTCAGATAACAGTCTCTAGAAGTTTGTCGTATGACTAGTGCCCTCATACAGATACAGGAACATTACATTGATATTGCTTCAGGTAACAGTCTCTAGAAGTTTATCGCATGACTAGTGCCCTCATACAGATACAGGAACATTACATTGATACTGCTTCAGGTAACAGTCTCTAGAAGTTTATCGCATGACTAGTGCCCTCATACAAATACAGGAACATTACATTGATACTGCTTCAGATAACAGTATCTAGAATTTTATCGCATGACTAGTGCCCTCATACAGATACAGGAACATTACATTGATACTGCTTCAGATAACAGTCTCTAGAAGTTTATCGCATGACTAGTGCCCTCATACAGATACAGGAACATTACATGGATACTGCTTCAGGTAACAGTCTCTAGAAGTTTATCGCATGACTAGTGCCCTCATACAGATACAGGAACATTACATTAATGCTGCTTCAGGTAACAGTCTCTAGAAGTTTATCTCTAAATACTAACCTTGTATCTGTCAATTAATTATTTATATGTATGCACTTGGTGGTCATAAATTAGAGTTGATCATAAAACCCTACATTTTCTATTTAATGGTGGAATGTTATGTAATAAAGGCCTTTATTATTTAAGAAGGATGTAAAGATGATAGAAATTCTGAAAAGGGGTTATAATCGTAAATAGAAAAAAAATAAAATAATTAAATTTCACGTTAACTTAAAATAACAAACATTATCAGGATACAAATTTAAACGGTTTTGTAGAACATATTTATAGAAAAACTGTACTTATCTCTATGAAAGAAAAATTGCTGTATGTGTTCCATTACAATGTCACAGACTCTAGATGTCTGCTTCAAGGCAACATTCCCAACACCTTCTGGCATCGTAGGGGTGCATTATCGGATTCCGTTATCCCACAATCCTCCCTTCTTGCCTCGTGGGATTATTTTCTGATAATGATGTGGTTGGGGAGTAATTTTGACATACTCAGGACATTATTGTATCAGTTTAAAAAAAAGTTATTATCACATATCATACATTGTTATTCATTTGGAAATATTTTTAATAATTGTTTATAATAGTGCAAAAAACATATTTTAGTAAAGAAAAAAGGTTAGGAGAATTAGCAAATGCATTTTGTATTAAAATAAATGTAAATAAATAATTGTACACATATAGCAAGAAGATGTGAGACGAATTCAAACAATATCTGTTGTGAATTAATTCCATTCTTTCATAATTATTAATTATCGATTAAAATTATTAAAATGTTTGAATTACTTTTAGTTTTGTACGTTTCTTATTTAAGGTTTTTGTAAGAATATTACAATTATTAATATTTTTTAATATGAAAATTTCAATTGTAACATAACACCTACAGTGGTGATGACCCTCCTACACACACATATACACCTATAGTTGTGTTGATCCACCCACCCACCCTAAGACATACTGGTGATGTATATAAAGTATTATTATGTTTTACCTTATACCATATATTAATACTGTAATTATTTATTATTGAATATAATACCTCACATATTCATAGAAAGTAAATAAGACTTAAAACAGATATACTACCAGTCTAATTAGTTTTCCGTATTGTCAAGCAGAGCTTGTAATTCGAAAATGTAACAGATGTCAACTTGCAGATAATTTCTTACGTGCTGAAGTCTCCACTTCTCCACAAAGAGCTATTTCTATCTTCTTTCATCACAAAAAATTATTCATAATACACCAGTTAAGGTTGAATTGGGATGGTTGTAAAAATACTAACGTTTTATTAAATACGCGATACTGAATCACAAATCAATAATATATCAAACCTACTGTAGCACTCAAGGGTAAAATAGTTTTATGTCACTGCAGTATGAACTTTACTTAATTGTTTGGCTTATTATCTTCACACCTAGGTTAAGCTTATGCTGTTAAAATTTAAAGTTTATATTCAATGTTTCTTTTTAGTTTACAGTCAAATTATATTAGGAAATATTTTAGTAAACAAGAAAAATAATAGTTACAAAAGAAAAAAAAAACACGTTACAAAATTATAAAAACTCAAATGATTGGATCTTGTTTTTTACCTCAGCAGTATAACGTGAAATTGCATAAGGAACATTACCTTTAGTAAATGTAAAACACTCTTGGTACAAACATTTACATGTGAAATCCAAGTGTGTTGAACTACTAAATACCTTATGGCTTTTCAAACTAATTCCTACATTATTATAGTTATTCTATTAACTTAATAATTGTAAATATCAATAAATAAAACAACATATTATGGCAGCTGAGGTTTTATTGAACTTAAAAATATAACGTATAATGTCTAACAACAATAAAAATATCTCACAAAAAATATATTTTTTTTTTGTCTACAGTAAAATACGAGTAACTGGTTTAATCTTAGAATAAAGTTCAATGTTTTTGATTAAGTTAATTTTGGTTTGTAAATAATAAAGTAAATGACATATATATTATTTATAATTAATACTAACAGTAAGTTACTTAATCAAACAACTATTGAAAGTGAGTGGTAATCCTAGTAAAATATATATTGACAAGTGTAATAATAACTTATGAAAAATAAAGAACAAGAGTATAGAGCCCCATTCAACCCTTGAAATGTACTCTTCGAAAGATATCATGAGTCCCGATACAACGTTTCTTCTGTCGCCCTCTCGAGATTGAATTCTTTCCGAGTTCACAATCACAGCATAAAAATATCGAGACAAATAACTTAGTGAGAAAATACAGTTACGACTAGTTCGATTTTACTGCATATATACCTGCGCTTTAACATTGTGTACGTTTCGTAAAAAAAAAAAAAAAAACAAAAAAAAACAAAAACACACAAATAATAATTCTATGACGTTTTTTATTGGTCTTTTAAGAATATATTTTTGTCCTATTAGTACTTTCATAATTTATCCCTACACATATGGTTTAACATACTGAGGTGTGCAATAGTACGATGGAGTTTTCGCTGTATATGCCGGTCTTTGTTGGACCACCAAACTCCCGTAAATTGGATCATAAATACTTTATAATCTTATTTAAATTACATATTTTAACACATTATTAGTTAACTAACGTAATAACAATAATGGCTTTATTGCACGAAATTGTGTAAAAAGAGTGAATTGAAACTGAAAATTATTGGTTGCTGAAAGAGTGTTAAAGACGTTAAGCCATATATTTAAGAACAAATATAAAACTAAATACATTCATTGTAATGCAAACTACTACATTATTATATTATATGTTAAGGTAATTATATACTTAATTTAAATAAAAATGAAATAAATAATACATTTTCTCATGCATTCACTCATTCGACCTCAATTCCAGACCACTATCCACAGTCACCCTCCCAATCCATCTGCTTTGGTAAAAATTATTTCAGAGACACCGTGAACCGAGCAAGACGTTCAAGGATTTCAAGCCTGAAGGATTTTTTTCCTATTATTCTATTCTCTACAGGCCAATAATAGGAAAGCTTTAGAATATACAGATGTTCTGTCAATGGTATTCATAGTGTGACGAGGCCGAGCGGGTCTCCTTAGCACCAAGTTTAGAGTTCAACTGAAACTTGATAGAGAGATACTTAGGATTTACCTCATTGAGCACCAAATATAAAGTATGTAGCATTTAAAAAACTCTTAAATTTGTCAAATTTAAATGAAATTTTGATTATTTCCCTCGTTTTTGAAATTGAGATATGTGTCTCTCAAATATAAAACAATTATATAGACCAACCTGAAGTTTATTAGCAAAAGTTACATTCATAGCATTGTACGCAGAATCGCAGTTGGTAAAATGGGAAAAGACCAGTGCTTTTAAAAGACGAAGCTTGATTTTTATAGGCAGAAAATAATTGGGTTTTTTAAGGTAATGTATTATTCAAAACTCTCTTTACAAGTATTTAGCACTGAGATATATTTTCAAGTGAGATTGTAATTAAAATGTACACCCATATTTTTAACTAAATTACTGTATAGTAGGGTAGAAGTATGCCATTGACTTGAACACGACTGATAGAACTGATGTTAAGTCTTGTGTTAAGGTGAGAAGGGCAAATAAGAATAGTCTGTGTTTTATCTTAGTTGAGTTTAATACCATGAATTTTGGTCCATTTGACTATATTTTCAGTATGTTTGTTGATTCAGATTACAGACACTTTTCAGCACCTTACACCATAATAGTCATATATATGCAAATAATTAGCATCACGTAATCCTTAGTGAGGGTCAAGACCGAGCTTAAATCAATAATGTACTAGGGAAACAGCAAAGGGCCCAATATCTAGCCTTAAAGTACACCACATAAAACATATTGAAAGCTCGATGCTCTCATGCACTCGAAAACACTGCCGACGATCTGAAAGGTAAGAAGTTTTCCAGAATAAACTGTTGTCTGAGGAGAAGCCAATATTCTTCAGTTTTTACAAGAAAAATGAAGTGATTCACACAGTCAAAAGCCTTTTAAAAGTCGAACAAGACTGCTCATTTTCTAAAACCTATGGTTCTACGAATGTCATCAGTAACATAAAGAAGATCGTTTTTGTGCTGTGATTGGATAAAAAACGTGACTAATATAGGTGTGGAATGTAATTTTTTCTAAAAAATATATTTATCTGAGAATGCACGATTTTTCCAATACATTTGGAGAAAGCGGGAAAAATATTTATTGGTCTGAAATGAAATAGACGATGCTGGAACTTAATTTAATAGAAGAACACAAGCTGATTTCCATTTATAAGAGAAGTATATGTTTTTAATAACTTAATGGATATATCTGTAATGACAGGAAGAACAGCAGTTTTTTTGTTAATCTTCCTTATTGAAGTGCCATCCACACTAGTGGCATTACTGATAAATTTACGTACATTTTGAAGAGAATTACTTTGACGGATATGCTGAAAAGAGAATTTTTCAAAATTAAATAATGAATGAGGTTTGTTTGAGAGATACTCTATGTATGAATTAACAATGCCTTTATCGTTTGATGCAGATATATTAAATGACAAATGTCATTAACCAAATAAATATCAATTGCTACTAAGGTTTTTTTCCCACAACCGAGAATTTTTATAATTTTCCACATAATGGTTGATAAATTACCTTGGTCTGAAAATATATTATAATTACAATAAATTATAAATACAACGTAGCTTAAAGTTACGTTTGCTTAACGGGTTGCTTAACTCTATTACGTAGCTTTTGATATTTGGCCATGAGTCCTGGATATCTTGAATTTTTGGCTTTATGGTATACAGAATATAAATATGTAAATATATATGTATATGTAATATATATGGTATATAGGATGTAATAAAATTAAAAACTGAGTACCCTTAACATTTTTATATAAAATTGATTGACAGAACATGTTTAAACTTTATGGTCATTTTCAAGTGTAAATAAAATAATTAAATTAAGTATATAACAATTCTTTAAATAAAATTTTAAAACATGTGGTTTTTATAAATATTGATGAATAAGTTGGTGATATTTTTTAACTATAATTTTTAATGTTTCGAATCTTATAAAAAGTTGGGTTTGTATAATGGATTTAATTATTTAATTTACACTTGAAAATAGCCATAAAGTTGAAACATAATGTGTGAATCAATCATAATAAAAAATAATAAGAGTACTCAGTTTTAAATTTTATTACATCCTAAAAATAATTAAGTAGCCCTAATTTTTAACTTTATATTAATATATATATATTAATATATATATATATATACCGAGTGTCCCACGAAGGGGTTTAAACGTTTGATTTTATATTACGTTCCCATTCATGCACCGAACTTTTTTAAACTTTACACAGTTTACAGAGTAGGTTCTAAAAATATTCTGGAAAAATTTCAGCTCACTAACCTTAGTAGAAACAAAATGGCGGCATATTGAAAAACGATTCTTTAAAAACATTAAAAAAGGTGTTTTTGGTTTTATAAAATATTTTTATTGTTACATTCTGGGGCAATATGACTTTTAAATAAAAACTAGAACATAGCCTAATGGAAAACCTTAAAGTCCAAAATTATTCAAACTGTAACCCATCCACAGCAACACACTGATAACAGCGCGTAACAAATGATTCGTAAGCTCTTACAAAGTAACTCCGCGGTATCCGGAGAAGTTCCTCTTCTATTGATCGTTTTAGTTCCTCATCATTATTGAAGCTATGGGTATAAACTTGTTCCTTCAAGTAACCCCATAAAAAGAAGTCACAAACAGTTAAATCAGGTGATCGGGGTGGCCAATCTAAAAAATCACTTCCACGACCAATCCAACGGCCATGAAGGTTGCCATTTAGTAATTGCTTGACAGGATTTGCGAAATGAGGTGGAGCACCATCTTGTTGAAAGATTGCTTGATTCATTTCTGGTACCGTCAAATGGGGCAAGACCTGTTCATTTAAAACTCGTGCATACCTAATCCCAGTCATTGTATTGTCTGAAATGTCGTAAGATAACACGCCGTTACAACTGACACTCGCCCAAACAGTAATTCCTTTTGATTTAATTGGAGTCTCCTCAAGAATGTGGGGATTGACGGTATTATAATAATTACAATTATGCCTATTTACAACACCATTGCGGTAGAAAGTGGACTCGTCTGAGAAAATGATTTGAGTATGCCAATTAGGATCTGACTCATGGAATTCAATGATACGAGAACAAAATTCCACTCTTCTGTCCGGATCATCTTCAAGAAGTTGATGAACTAGGTGACTTTTGAAAAATTTAATTTTGTTTTTCTTAATAATTCTATGTACAGAAGACTTTGGAACACCAGTTTCAAGTTCAACCTTCCTTAGTGATTTCGGTTTACCTGGAGAGCGGAGCATTGATGCGCACACCAGTTCTTCTATTTCCTCATTAGAACGCCTAGAGTACTTTTTGACAACACTACCAGTTTCTAACAAAAGATTTTTCCACTTGGTTATTGTTGGATTACTAGGTGGTTCAATTCCTGGGTAGGCAACCTGAAATTGTCTAATTGCCTCAGAGACGTTGCCAAAAGCAATAGCCCACGCACAACACTTAACTTTTTGTTCAACGTTAAAAGCCATTTCTCGACTCCACTTTCAGTAAAACACTACCGAAGAAAGTTGGGTTATGTTTTTATGGCTCAAGCTAAATTTTACAATGAAACAGCTGTTCTTCAACAATGAGCGTTAGAACCGCAACTAACATAATGAATTTTTTATTTAAAAGTCATATTGCCCCAGAATGTAACAATAAAAATATTTTATAAAACCAAAAACACCTTTTTTAATGTTTTTAAAGTATCGTTTTTCAATATGCCGCCATTTTGTTTCTACTAAGGTTAGTGAGCTGAAATTTTTCCAGAATATTTTTAGAACCTACTTTGTAAACTGTGTAAAGTTTAAAAAAGTTACGTGCATGAATGGGCACGTAATATAAAATCAAACGTTTAAACCCCTTCGTGGGACACCTTGTATATATATATATATATATATATATATATATATATATATATATATATATATTTGAGCGAACTAGCACGTATTCCTTGGGAAAAAATAATACATCTTTACAAAAAGCATGTCCCTATAACTACCAAGAGATTATCTAACAATTTGTTTAACAACCTGTATTACGAAAGAAATCAGATCACTGATTGCTCAATGGTATTCTGTATACCATAAAACAAAAACTTCAAGATATCCAGGACTCATGCCCAACATCAAAAGCGTAATAGAGTTAAGCAACTACTTCGTAACTTTAAGCTGCGTTATATATATAATTTATTTTCAGACCGAGGTAATTATTTAACCATTATGTGAAAAAATAAAAAATTCTTGGTCGTAGGAAAAACCCTCACTAGCAATTGATATTCATTTAGATAAGTTAAATGACTTTTGTCGTTAATACCTCTGCATCAAACCAGCAAAGCATTGTTAATATATATATATATATATATATATATATATATATATATATATATATATATATAATACTATCATCAATATTTTTAAATTCATTATAATAATAAAGCTTGCTATTGTATGGATTAAAAAATTTAACGTCTTATAAGACCAAGTTAAGGCATGAAATGCCAGGGATTATAATAATCCCTGACCAGTCTAACACACCCCAGAATTACAACTTAATGTGATTGGATATTTGGTTTAAGCCACGCTTCTGTAACGTCAATTAAATAAACATTTTGACAACCTAAAATACCTCTAACCTCGAACCTTGAAATGATAAGCTTTTATAAATATTCGACAAGGAGCGAGGTGATAGGCAAGTTGGTCAGAGGTGGAATAGATAAGGAATCGAGTCCAGGATCCCAGTCACCATCAAGTAGAACCACTACGGCGAGGCAGCTGCAGACAAGGGCTAGAAAGTATGTTTTGAAATAAAATATAAGATTTAAAAAGTAAAGAAGATATAAAATATTGACTTGATTCAGTTGCTCATTCTGTGTAACTGGACAATATTAATTTGATTCAGTTGCTCATTCTGTGTAACTTGACAGTATTAAGTTGATTCAGTTGCTCATTCTGTGTAGCTAGACAATATTTAGTTGATTCAGTTGCTCATTCTGTGTAACTAGACAATATTGAGTTGATTCCGTTGCTCATTCTGTGTAGCTAGACAATATTGAGTTGATTCAGTTGCTCATTCTGTGTAACTAGACAATATTGAGTTGATTCAGTTGCTCATTCTGTGTAACTAGACAATATTGAGTTGATTCAGTTGCTCATTATGTGTAACTAGACAATATTAATTTGATTCAGTAGCTCATTCTGTGTAACTAGACAATATTAATTTGATTCAGTTGCTCATTCTGTGTAACTTGACAGTATTAAGTTGATTCAGTTGCTCATTCTGTGTAGCTAGACAATATTGAGTTGATTCAGTTGCTCATTCAGTGTAACTAGACAATATTGAGTTGATTCCGATGCTCATTCTGTGTAGCTAGACAATATTGAGTTGATTAAGTTGCTCATTCTGTGTAACTAGACAATAATTATTGAGTTGATTCAGTTGCTCATTCTGTGTAACTATACAATATTAATTTGATTCAGTTGCTCATTCTGTGTAGCTAGACAATATTGAGTTGATTCCGTTGCTCATTCTATGTAACTAGACAATATTGAGTTGATTCAGTTGCTCATTCTGTGTAACTAGACAATATTAATTTGATTCAGTTGCTCATTCTGTGTAGCTAGACAATATTGAGTTGATTCCGTTGCTCATTCTGTGTAACTAGACAATATTGAGTTGATTAAGTTGCTCATTCTGTGTAACTAGACGATATTAATTTGATTCGGTTGCTCATTCTGTGTAACTAGACAGTATTAATATGATTCAGTTGCTCATTCTGTGTTACTAGACAATATTGAGTTGATTCAGTTGCTCATTCTGTGTAACTAGACAATATTAATTTGATTCAGTTGCTCATTCTGTGTAACTGGACAATATTAATAGAATATTACTTTTCTATATTACTACTAATTGTAGGTTCCACTGTTAAATTACTTTTGTATACAATTTTATACTAAGCCGGAAATTATTTGTTGTTATAAATTAAAAATATAATTTTGTTGTTGTTGTTGTTATAACCTTTCAAATACTTGATTGAAGTCCCAAATATAATCAACCTGCAATGGTCTTTTTTTAGTATTCCACTGTTATTATTATTTCAGAGTGGTTTAATACCAACCTTATTTAAAGCATGTTAGGTGGTTTAGAATCTGAAATTGGAAATCTAGAACAACACGATTTCATTTACTTACCAGTTGTGTTATCATTTTATATGCTCAACCTTTAAACACACTCAACAGAATCGTAATTATTAACTTATGTTTAAGCCTCAATGGTTTCGGAAGCGGCCTACCAGTGTTACTCGTGGTCTCTATGCTAAAATACGTATAGTCTACTAAACTCCTTTGATTATACCTCGACAAAGGTTTCATATGGAAATTTCATATTTGCTTAAAATTTTCCTCACAAATTTATCTACTGAGGATACTGTCTAAATAATTCCCTATTTAGGTACTGATGACTCCTTATAGTCTTAATTACTCATACATTTTCTATGGGGAGGTGATTTGCGAAAGTAGTGAATATAGTGAATTCTAGGGGGTGGTCAGGCTTCAAAAGAAGGCATTCCAAATTATTTCAGAGCTGAGAGTCGTGCAAACAATTTATATTGTGTGTCAGAATACAACCTTACAATGGCCAGTGACATACATAATTTTATTACTAAAGACAGAGATGCTACCGTATTGGGAAATCCAGAATCCCTAACAACTCCTTCCCTTGCAATTGGATGTCAAAATAATTAACAGTGGCCAAACAAAATGAAAAAAAATAAAACATATTTTTAAATATTATGATTTTAAAAATATTTAAAGCGCACTTAAGAAGTATTCTGTTGTCCCAGAACTTTTACATCGTGGGAGAGTTCGTGTCATACGTTTGGGAACGTAACTTAATTAGTTCGACTTACCCTGTGGCCTGTTTTGGCTATAACAGACACTATATGTAGTTGAGTGAATACCCTCTTTATGTAAGATTGTGTGTGATTTTTATGAATAATTGACTAGGTGCTTAGGCTTATTTATTTCTAATATTAATTTAGATATTACTACGGAAGATTATTACCTACAACGATGAATTCCATTTAGTTTATTTTATAAATAAAAGCAAGTGGTCGTAAATATCGGGGAAATCTTAAAATTAAAATATAGAAATATATTTATTAATTTCTAACTATATATAAATATTACTATTTAATGTCGTTTTTCTTTGATAATATGAGCCTATCCTCCACTTTATAGCAACCAATAAAAGAATATCCTCTAATAGGAGATTTTTTAGTTTTCCTGAAAGTAACATTTTGTGTTCTCATATGTTCTAAAATAATCTAATAATTAGACTATCCTAAGTGCTTGATATGTTAACTTATTACATATATAGTCATTTCATATTCTCTGTTCATATGCCAAACACTAAAGTTCTAAAATTATGATGTACTACAATTTGAAATTATTCGTAAAACATTTTCAAGTGTCCCATGTCTTACTGAAGAGAAGATGATGGCTACTTGACATGAAACAACAAACAGCTGATAAAGTTGAGATTACCTTACAGTGAGATGGTGTTGAAAATGTAACGTTGACAACACTCGTTTCATCTCAATTTGTTTAGCACCCTTATGGGAATTTCTTTTGTTAAAACTTTTGCTTAAAATAAGTAATAATATATAGATAGGCTTTTCATAGTGTAAAAAAGCTTACTGTAATGTTTGTTTGTATATCAATATCTATTAAAAACATTTAAACATATATTTTATTGGTTATTATGTTTTTACTAGACTGATTCATTTAAATTTGAAAATTTACTAAAGTTACAAACAATTGCTAGTGAATAGAATAAATCCACTGAGTTTAGACAGATGCATACATTAATGTTGCTTGCAAGCGCTTTACATGTGCTTTACTGTACGTTAAAGAATTTGTAGCAAATTGACACTTTAATTAGTATTTACATTATTTAGTACTTTAAGTTTTTAGATTAAATTGTAAAGGTGACCCTTTCTGTATTACTATACGTTTAGCTCAAACTAATAGATGACATATCTTCACTTACTGAAAACTTCGTTTAGAAGTGAAATGCATAAAAGTAAGATGAGTTTATTAATGTCATACCCTAAAAAAGGTTGTATACCGATATAACTCTAAAGAAAAGTATAATCAAAACAACTGTGACAGTGTGTATATTTGTTTATATATAAAATAAGCAAACATGTATCTGAGGTTACAAAAACTATAACACATGTAAAAAGTATAGTTAAAGTAAATGAAACATTTTTATAGTTTATTTCTTCCAGAAACGTTTGTTTATTTAGAAATAAATCTAATGACTACATTTTATAAATAAATTTTTAACCATACACATTTTTTAAATCTTTTACTTATTTATTTATTGGTTCTTAATACGCCTATCGTGAAGATATGGACGAATATGAAACTAGAATGATTGTGATGAGTGGTAGATGAGCGAGTTTAGTCGTTGTTTCAAATTAAGCCGAGCGATTCTTTAGAAAGTGTCATTAATTAATAGCCCAATTAAAAATGAATATCTGGTGGTTATAAGCTGATCCGTTTCAAAATTTGGTTTGACTCTGATGGTGGGCTCAAAACATTTAGGTTATAAAGCTGGGCTATAACCTAATGCTACAACAAACTAAACTACCGTCCTTCAAAATTAAGTGTAATTTCTGGAACGCAGAAGTATTGAAAGCAAGAAAAGTTTTATAACTGAAGGGTCTAAATTCAAAGAAATTTAGACTTATACACGTATTTATATTTTTCCTTATTATATATGTATTAATATCCAAATGACATAGATAACTTACAAGTATATAGTATATTTTTTAATATTAGTTTTCTCATGTTCTATACATTTTAGTTTTAAACTTTTGGCTTTTTAAACCAATTTATTACATGTTAATCTGTTCTCAGTCTTATAAATATAGAACCAGCTCAATTTAGTACCCATCGGCGTGTACCCTACAAGCGAGGTACCGGGAATCCGTGTTGTATGTTGTGCACTGGAGATATCTGAGGATCAGGCCTCTCAGTTGGCTGAGGATAGAATATATACTGTACTTCCTTGTTTGGATTTTTTATAAGCTGTATTTTATTGCCCTCACTGTAAAAATGGACACTCGGCCATTGTACGTTTGACGTTAGTAACAACGACTACACTTGTTCATTTACTCTAACTTATCACACTCATACTTACTTGTACGTTTACGGTTGACTTATTCATTATTTATTAATGAATACATTAAAAACACGGACCGTGAGGTGCACGTGACGTCTCAATGTCTTCACAAAGTGTTGGTTCTTTTCTCATTTACACGCTAGTTAAGAATGACTTGGATTGGTGGTATCAGTTTTAATATTCTACCATACACATCACGTCTAATAAAAATACAAGAAGATATGTTTTAATTAATTCTATTTATTCATTTATTTTACAATTTAATTACTGTTTCTTTATCAAATTTTCTGCCTAGCTAACCGCTCATTGGGAGACTGTTCCTTACATTTGCTTATGAAATGTAAAGGATTGGCAATTGCTTTTGAATGAGAATATTAAAAATAAATGTATTAATATAAAATACATTTATAAATGTAATAATACATTTATAAAATAATAAAATAAATGTATTATAGCAGTAGTTAAATTATATAAATACGATAATAAATAATATTTTAAACAATGAAAAAATATTGAAAGAACACAAACAAATACAGTATAATAAGTAATTTACCCTCTTATTGTTTTTTTGCAATGGTTCTATTATTTATTTTGTTAAAATACATTATTCCTTTATAAACATTTTACTATTTATAAACATGGTGTTTCACAACTCTCGCCACAAACCTTTGGTTACTGTTCCATCGATCAAAAGGAGCCACAGACTAAACGTAACTAACGGTCTGTCTGCTTATATTTTTTATTTAAAAATCATATTTTTCAAAGTTCTCTACCAAATATGACCAACTTTAAGTAAACTCTTTATTAAAAGATCTTACAATAAAAAATGTTTGGTCAAGTTTGTCAAGCTAGTTTCAATTGGCGGCAATTTTAAAATTTCAATTAAAACAACTAAAAAATTATTACTTTATAAAACAAATTAAATAGTGATAATACCATTAATAATATATATAATATCATGTTAAGTTTTTCCTCGAAATAACAAACAACTGAATTATTGATAAACTAACCGTACATATCCTTAGAGTATTTCAAAATAAGCTAAGTCGACCAAATAACATAAATCCAATTATTTAAATATCTTGATTTATTTATTTTAAATATATGATGTATTAAGTATAATTTTGAAAATAGCTCTTTCATTTAAGAGAAAAATGTATCATAGAAAAACCTCTGAACATTTATAAACCATAAGTAGATTTTATATTAAAACATTATATAAAAAGAATAAGTAATTTTATTTAATAAATAATTAAAAGTTTAAATTTAATTTTTTATCGTTGAGCCGTTTTTTAATATTCTGCAAAAATGCATAAATTCAATAATTTAGTTATTCAATTTGTCATTCAAAATAAAAACTAATTATACTATATTTTACTTAATCTGCAAAATGTTACTTTCGTATCTGTTTTATACAATTAATACTTTTCCCTCCTCTCATCCTCTTTCCCCTCCAAGCAAGAGCTTCAAATTTAAACAACTGGTATCTGTTTTATTCATACAAGTCGTAAGCAATTACTATATATTAAAAGAAATACATTTCTAGGTTTATATTTGTCCGACTGACTCCCCTACTTACTCAACACGTTCCCGGCGTAGCACCCCTGTCTAGTGAATACTTACTCAACACGTTCCCGGCGTAGCACCCCTATCTAGTGAATACTTACTCAACACGTTCCCGGCGTAGCACCCCTGTCTAGTGAATACTTACTCAACACGTTCCCGGCGTAGCACCCCTGTCTAGTGAATACTTTAATTGAATTTGATAATGATGGTCTGATATCTCCATGAAAATTCACAAAAGTATAGTTGTCCACGAATGTGCCCTGTACGTAAGTTTTGGTCGCCCAAAATAAAAGTTTTAAATTGTAAAAATATTTAATCATGACTTTTTCTCTCTCAGTGTAAAAAATTGTATTCTTTATTACAATCCTAACGTATAATCGGACTTTCAAAATGCCATATACTAAACAGCTTCAAAAAGAAAAAACTATAAAAAACCACAAAGGGTAATACCAAAATAAAATACCAACGTGGGTTATTGAACATTTTTGTTAAACTTCTGAATCTGAAAATATTATTATATTTTGGAAGGGACAAAGCTTGAGGGCTCTGCCCGGTGAAAATCAAAAGAATGGCCTAAAAGATTTTTAAATTTTAAACTAACAGAGCCAACTAAAGGTATTGTACTCCTCATATAATGAGTAACTTCAGATAAAAAAAAAAAACGATTTTGGTCTACATTCTCCAAAAAAAGTTAAAGGAATGTTGGCAGAAATTCCTGGCAAGGCCATTAGCCGTGCTTACGCAATAGTTGTGGTTTTACACGAGGGTATCATACAAAATACAGTAAAGTTTGTTCAAAGAAAGACAGTTTATAAACTCCCATCCCGAGCTCTTTCAGTTGATTAGTCAATTACCCAACTGGCACGTTGTTTAGTGAACAATCCTTGTAGACTTTAGTAGAAATAATTGCGAAAACGTGTAAAGTTAAAAGCTGTTGTTAAATTTATTAATTACGTTGTCCTGCATCTACCTTATTGGTATAAATCAAGAGGGATATTTTATACATGCAAAGTAGTTAGGGAATTTACTCTATAAATATACAACGTCACACTGAAAAAAACTTTCTTGTATATTGACGTTAGGTATATTTAGCTTTTAATTATTCATTGTTATTGTCTTTATTGACATATTTTTTATGTTAATGCAACAATTGTTTTATCAATACTTACTATCAAGCGTAAATGGTAGATGAAAACTGTGATCACTGATATGTTTACTTAACTATTGAATCATCCTAATGAAATTCATTAATCGATCGTCTAAAGCGATAAGATGAATAAGTACAGTTCACTAGTCCTTCACCAAAAACTATCCTTTGTTGTTTTAATGTTAACCATTTGTATCCCATATTTCTCAATACAAAGTTTAGAGGGTAAAAGTACGGTTGGGCATGTAAAAGTAAAAACACATAACTATATGGATCACTACCCCAGTTGAGACTGTCACAACGTCCCTTATCTCCAGCCGCCAGCCCAACTTTAGTGGTGCTTTCATTACTAATGTTGCGGTGCTTGTATTGCAAAAACTCTTATAACTATGCACAGAGTTACAGTTTTTAAATATTTTAAACAATTGTATATTTTCAAAAAAAGTAATATTTTTGTATGTGCACATATTTTAAAAAAATTCTCTTTGTGTTAGACAATTGGTCGAGATATATGAACTGATTATTTAGTAGAAAAACTGCGTCATACAGAAAAATAGCTGTACCCATGTCTGACATCTGGATAATAAATACTAAAGAATGACAAAGTAATTAATATGTAATTCAACTACAGATTTCAATAATTATAGTTAACCTAAACATTAATGTAAGTTACGTAATTGTATTATCGTTTTAATTTTTAGATACAAAAAACTCGTTGACGAAAATATTTTGGAAGAATTTTATAACAAAAATGAATTATTTACACCTAAATTGTATGAAAAAATAAGTCCTATTTCATCTTATTCTTTTACCATCACTACCCTGTAATAGATATTATATATTTTGTGTATGTTGTACTTGAATACAGTGAATTTATTAACGGCCAAACGACTAACGCCACTGTGCCTCTAAAGTTCCAATGTAAGTGTTAACGATTGATAAGCCATGTCCTATCATTGATACAACAACCTGAATGACTACAGATTCATGGCATCAATTGTGAAGTGAATTGAGACATATAGGAAAAACTTTTAATTTTTTATTATTATATCTTAAGGACAGGTGCTTGTTTTTTGGAAATTTGTAACTATTAGTTTTGTTAAGTAAATATTGTTCCTGTTCAAATATATATATTGTATTTTATAAGTAGTAATTAATTGCTATTTATGTGCATGATAGTTAATAGAAACAAAAAACCTCCTTAAATGTAAGACAATTCTACAATGTTTATATTTTAAATTATTTATAATTTAGACATAAAGACGTTATTAATTTAACATATAAAGTGTAGGATTAATAGATAAATCATGTATATTTCACCATCATACAAAGTAAATCGATGTTATAGGACATTGTATTATACAATACTCTCATGTTTTTCTAGTTATTATAATTTTCTCATATATTTATTGACTGCCCTAGATTTGAATTTAAATTATGATTAATTTATATATTGTTTCAAAATATGTAGTTATTGATTGTAAATAATAAAAGTTACATTACCATAACAGGAACATTGAAACTATAACTATACTCATGTAACGTAGCAGCTAATATGAATAAAATAATATTTGGAAGAGATAATAGTTTTACAAGTTTGATAAGATCTTTAAAAAGAATAAAAAACTTAATAGAGAATTTAAATTAACATAGAAATACTTTGGTATAGTATATTGCTTATAAACAGTTCTTTATATCGATTACATACCAATAGCTATTTTACCAATTATTAATAACTATTACCAATTATTATCATTTTATATTCACAAACTACTTACAACTATTGAAGAAGTTCAGAATTTCTTATATGTCATTTACAGAATGTTTTAGTTTTAAATGCCTTATTTTTTAAGTACTTAATAATATCAATAATATTATTTGTAATTATAAACTGGAAGGTATATATTTCGTGGTATTATATTTTAACTATAATACTTATAAAACATTCCATCAGTTTCAAAAGTGCAACCAAGGGTTTTTAACCCTGCAATTTCACTGGAAGATTGTTTTGAAACATATAATATTACATTACCTTTTTTTATCAAACTCACATGAGTTTACTAGATAAACTAAATGAACACCTTTATATTATAACAATTAAATTGTGCTCATATAGCCTTTAAATTACTACAATTAGGAAGTATATGTTTGCTGTAATATTATACACTAAGAAATTATGTAAGGAATTCACATTAAATTAATAAATGTGTAGTGTTTATGTAAATGACGTGTGAAGGTTTTACATAGGACCAAAACAGTTGTAGTCATGTATACTTAAAAAATTACAATTGATTGGAATGCGCAATTATTAAGTAATCACAATAAACGACGTACGCGTACAACGAGGGTAAGCTTCACCTGTATTAACTACACACATTTTACATTATGTACCTTTTAAACATTGTATATAATGTCTATAGGTGGCTAGACGATCATAATAAACGATGTACGCGTACAACGAGGGTAAGCTTCATCTGTATTAACTACACATTTTACACTATGTAACTTATAAACATTGTACATGATGTCTATAGGGGACTAGACGATCACAATAAACGATGTACGCGTACAACGAGGGTAAGCTTCACCTGTATTAACTACACACATTTTACATTATGTACCTTTTAAACATTGTACATGATGTCTATAGGTGGCTAGACGATCACAATAAACGATGTACGCATACAACGAGGGTAAGCTTCACCTGTATTAACTACACATTTTACATTATGTACCTTTTAAACATTGTACATGATGTCTATAGGGGGCTAGACGATCACAATAAACGATGTACGCGTACAACGAGGGTAAGCTTCACCTGTAATTACTACACATTTTACATTATGTACCTTTTAAACATTGTACATGATGTCTATAAGGGGCTAGACGGTCACAATAAACGATGTACGCGTACAACGAGGGTAAGCTTCACCTGTATTAACTACACATTTTACATTATGTACCTTTTAAACATTGTACATGATGTCTATAGGTGGCTAGACGATCACAATAAACGATGTACGCGTACAACTAGGGTAAGCTTCACCTGTATTAACTACACACATTTTACATTATGTACCTTTTAAACATTGTACATGATGTCTATAGGTGGCTAGACGATCACAATAAACGATGTACGCGTACAACGAGGGTAAGCTTCACCTGTATTAACTACACACATTTTACATTATGTACATTTTAAACATTGTATATGATGTCTATAGGTGGCTAGACGATCACAATAAACGATGTACGCGTACAACGAGGGTAAGCTTCACCTGTATTAACTACACATTTTACGTTATGTACCTTTTAAACATTGTATATAATGTCTATAGGGGGCTAGACGATCACTATAAACGATGTACGCGTACAACGAGGGTAAGCTTCACCTGTATTAACTACACATTTTACATTATGTACCTTTTAAACATTGTATATAGTCTATAGGGGGCTAGACGATCACAATAAACGATGTACGCGTACAACGAGGGTAAGTTTCACCTGTATTAACTACACATTTTACATTATGTACCTTTTAAACATTGTACATGATGGCTATAGGGGGCTAGACGATCACAATAAACGATGTACGCGTACAACGAGTGTAAGCTTCACCTGTATTAACTACACATTTTACACTATGTACCTTTTAAACATTGTACATAATGTCTATAGGGGGCTAGACGATCACAATAAATGATGTACGCGTACAACGAGGGTAAGCTTCACCTGTATTAACTACACACATTTTACATTATGTACCTTTTAAACATTGTACATGATGGCTATAGTGGGCTATACGATCACAATAAACGATGTACGCGTACAACGAGGGTAAGCTTCACCTGTATTAACTACACATTTTACACTATGTACCTTTTAAACACTGTACATAATGTCTATAGGGGGCTAGACGATCACAATAAATGATGTACGCGTACAACGAGGGTAAGCTTCACCTGTATTAACTACACACATGTTACATTATGTACCTTTTAAACATTGTACATAATCTCAATAGGGGGTTAGATGATCAGAATAAACGATGTACGCGTACAACGAGGGCAGGCTTCACCTGTATTAACTACACATTTTACACTATGTGCCTTTTAAACATTGTACATGATGTCTATAGGGGGCTAGATGATCACAATAAACTATATACGCGTACAACGAGGGTAAGCTTCACCTGTATTAACTACACACATTTTACATTATGTACCTTTTTAACATTGTATATAATGTCTATAGGGGGCTAGACGATCACAATAAACGATGTACGCGTACAACGAGGGTAAGCTTCACCTGTATTAACTACACACATGTTACATTATGTACCTTTTAAACATTGTACATAATCTCTATAGGGGGTTAGATGATCAGAATAAACGATGTACGCGTACAACGAGGGCAAGCTTCACCTGTGCCACATTTTACACTATGTGCCTTTTAAACATTGTACATGATGTCTATAGGTGGCTAGACGATCACAATAAACGATGTACGCGTACAACGAGGGTAAGCTTCACCTGTATTAACTACACACATTTTACATTATGTACCTTTTAAACATTGTACATAATGTCTATAGGGGGCTAGACGATCACAATAAACGATGTACGCGTACAACGAGGGTAAGCTTCACCTGTATTAACTACACATTTTACATTATGTACCTTTTAAACATTGTATATAATCTCTATAGGGGGCTAGACGATCACAATAAACGATGTACGCGTACAACGAGGGTAAGCTTCACCTGTATTAACTACACATTTTACATTATGTACCTTTTAAACATTGTATATAATGTCCATAGGGGGCTAGATGATCACAATAAACGATGTACGCGTACAACGAGGGTAAGCTTCACCTGTATTAACTACACATTTTACATTATGTACCTTTTAAACATTGTATGTAATGTCTATAGGGGGCTAGATGATCACAATAAACGATGTACGCGTACAACGAGGGTAAGCTTCACCTGTATTAACTACACATTTTACATTATGTACCTTTTAAACATTGTATATAATGTCTATAGGGGGCTAGATGATCACAATAAACGATGTACGCGTACAACGAGGGCAAGCTTCACCTGTATTAACTACACATTTTACACTATGTGCCTTTTAACATTGTACATGATGTCTATAGGGGGCTAGATGATCACAATAAACGATATACGCGTACAACGAGGGTAAGCTTCACCTGTATTAACTACACATTTTACATTATGTACCTTTTAAACATTGTATATAATGTCTATAGGGGGCTAGACGATCACAAAAAACAATTTTGATACAGGTACACACTTGTACAATCTATTGATACATGCTCGGACTTCCTGACGAATACGGTTCCCAATCATTATTGAAAATGACGAAGTAAACAAATGTTCAAGGACAGTATGGCTATTTCACTTTTTTTCAAACCTAAATAAATTCACAAGTGTTATATTTATTGATTGATTTGTTTATTTCATCAAGCAAAGTAACTGTGCTGTAATCTGTCTCTTAAATTAACATATTTAGTTTGACCAAACATTAACCACAATGTTGTTAAATAAAAAAACTTGAGATATAAAGTAGCGATTCAAAATGGAGCTTTAAAATTAGAAAAGTTAAAAGTCTGAAAACAAAGTAAATTGTTTCCAAAGGGAGGAGAAAAGGCAGCACTGTATAACACAGTCGTAATCAAGAAAGTTGAAACAAATCGCACTTTGAATTGTCGCTCTCTGGCTGTTGCGTAACACAGTCTCTTATCTACATTGAGACTTATTGATTAAGGCCTCAGATTAAATACAATGACAATTCTCAGCAAAGATGATGTTATAACTAATAGCATCCATCAAAGTAATCACCTAAAATAAATAATAAAAAAATTGCTTTATTTTGTTTAGTAATTCGACTTAGCGTGTAGGACCGAAGGATGTAACTTGGTACTGCAAGTGCATGCATTAAGGTTCTTCTAAACGGACTTGTATACAATTATGAACTATTAATACAGCATTAAGAGTTGAATGATGTAACTTCATAGTATGGCGTACGTTATAGCTTAGGTCTAAATCACAATATAACATTCTTTCTTAATGCTTCATAAAAATATTAAGTATTCAATAAAATCAAATAATAATAAAAATGTCAATTATACAGTTCAGTTAGTTTGTAAGTTTGCAATATGCAGGATTGCATAGTATAAATATATTTGCTAATTAAGTGGACTTGTAAGGGACCAGACTGCAGTATATAATTAACTGTTCATAGTATGTAGGGGCGAATTATGAAGTAATAACCTGGTCTAAGTACATGCTGAAGGGCTTAGATGGACTGATGTTTAAAAAACTACAAACAACCCTTTACGGCACAATATAAAATACCTACCATAAGAATACCAATATTCTGGTCAACTTTATAATTATCCTTATAATAGTAAATATAGTAACAGGCGTAGGCGTACTAACGTGTGTTGGAATTAAACTGTGATTTAATTCAAAATAGTGATTATAATAAAATATTTCCAGTACAAAGTTTTTATGTATTATGTGCTGAACGAGAATATGTAAATATAGTAATAAACCATAAGAAGGTTTCTGCCAGTTCCTAAATATTAAGGAACACTAAAATGTTGTTGACATATCAATACTTAAAAAGGCGATAGAGTACATAACACATATACCACGTTTGTTCTAATCTATAAATCAGAGCTCGGCGCTCACCCACCAAACATACAAATTTTAAGCCGAAAAAATATTTGTTTGTAACTAGCCTAAAACAATCCGAAACACATTACTGACACTACCGGAGAAATTTTCAGAAATCCTAAACCCAATACAACATTTGAGTTACTTGCTAAATTCTAGGCAAGCCCACTGAATTTGATGGCGAGCTTGCTGCTAGTCAGCCAAACATACAAATTTTTAGCCGGAGACATTTTTATAAATTCTGCCTTAATACCAAAATTGAGTTACTAGCTAAATTCTAGGCCAGCCCGCTGACTGCGGTTAGCTCGGCATTCGGCCGCCGACAATCCAATTTTTAGCCGAAAAAATATATTTTGGTAACTTGTATAAAACAATCCGAAATACATTTCTGACACTACCGTAGAAATTTTCAGAAATTCTCCACTGATACCTAGTTTGAGTTACATGCAAAACTCTAGGCCAGCACGGGGAGCTCGGCGCTCTCCAGCCAAAGATACAAATTTTCAGCTGAAACAAATATTTGTTGTAACTTGCTTAAAAAGTCCGACACAAATTTTAGACAAGACCGGAGACATTTTCAGAAATTCTTCCCTTAGGCCAAATTTGAGTTACTTTCAAAACTCTGAACCAGCCCGCTGAATTGCCTAATAAAACAGTCCGAACCACATTTCTGACAATACCGGAGAAATTTTCAGAAATTCTCCACTGAAATTCTCCACGGTTTGAGTTACATGCAAAACTCTAGGCCAGCACGGGGAGCTCGGCGCTCGCCAGCCAAAGATACAAATTTTCAACTGAAACAAATATTTTTTGTAACTTGCTTAAAAAGTCCGACACAAATTTCAGACACGACCGGAGACATTTTCAGAAATTCTCCCCTTAGACCAAATTTGAGTTACTTTCAAAACTGAACCAGCCCGCTGAATTGCCTAATAAAACAGTCCGAACCACATTTCTGACAATACCGGAGAAATTTTCAGAAATTCTCCCGTAAGACCAAATTTGATTTACTTGTAAAACTCTAGGCAAGCCCACTGATTTTGGCAGGGAACTTGGTGCTCACCTGCCAAACATAAACATTATTAGCCAAAAAGATATTTTTTGGTAACTTGCCTAAAACAGTCCGAAACACATTTTTGACCCGTTGAAATTTTAAGAAATTCTCCCCTAAGACTAAACTTGATTTACTTAAAACAATAGGCCAGCTCGTTGACTTTGGCGGGGAGTTCGTCGCTCGCCTACCAAACATAAAACTTCCGCCCGGGACTTGAATGATCGAGACGGTTTCCCTCGAGCCATGCAGTTGCGATAGTCTTGAGTACTGTCCACTGCTCCCTGGTTGATACTGCCAGTAGTCATATGCTTGTCTCAAAGATTAATCCATGCAAGTCTAAGTATAAGCCAAGTTAAGGCGAAACCGAAAAAGGCTCATTAAATGAGTTATGTTTCCTTGGATCGTACAATCCATTACTTAGATAACTGTGGTAATTCTAAAGAAAATACATGCAAACAGAATCCCAACCAGAGATGGAAGGGACGCTTTTTTATATCAAAACCCATCGGGGCTCTGCTCCGCACTGCTTGGAGACTATAAATTACCTTACGTTGATCGCAAGGTTCTAGTACCAGCGATGGATCTTCCAAATGTCTGACTTATCAACCATCGATGGTAGATTCTGCGCCTACCATGGTTGTAACGGGTAACGGGGAATCAGGGTTCGATTCTCGGGGGGGGGGGGAGCCTGATAAACGGCTACAACGTCCAAGGAAGGCAGCAGGTGCGCAAATTACCCACTCCCGGCACGGGGAGGTAGTGACGAAAAATAACGATTCGGGACTCATGCGAGGCCCCGTAATCAGAATGAGTACAATTTAAATCTTTTAACGAGTACTAATTGGAGGGCAAGTCTGGTGCCATCAGCCGCGGTAATTCCAGCTCCAATAGCGTATATTAAAGTTGTTGCGGTTAAAAAGCTGTGTCGATTCACCGCTCGTGGTGTAACCGGTGCGCCGGTTGGACGTCTTGCCGGTGGCGGTCCGGGATCTCAGTCTTGCCTAGGTTCGCCGAAGCTTGAGTTCCAGCCACCAATTTAATTCCGGTGCTCTTAACTGAGTGTCGAGATGTGCCGGCACGTGTACTTTGAACAAATTAGAGTACTTAAAGCAGGCTGATTGCCGCCTGAATACTGTGTGCATGGAGTAATGGAATAGGACGTCGGTATTATTTTGTTGGTTTTAAGAATCCGAAGTAATGAAAATAAGGACAGGGGAGGCTTTCATATTGCGACGTTAGAGGTGAAATTCTTGGATCGCTGCAAGACGTACCTAAGCGAAAGTATTTGCCAAGTATGTCCTCGTTAATCAAGAAAGAAAGTTAGAGGTTCGAAGGCGATCAGATACCACCCTTGTTCTAACCATAAATGATGCCAGCCAGCGATCCACAATTGTTCCTCCGATAACTTGGTAGGCAGCTTCCGGAAAACCAAAGCTTTTGGCTTACGGGGGAAGTATGGTTGGAAAGCTGAAACTTAAAGGGTTTGACGAAAGGGCACCACCAGGAGTGGAGCCTGCGGCTTTATTTGACTTAACACGGGAAACCTCACCAGGCCCAGACACCGGAAGGATTGATAAATTGATAGCTCTTTCTTGATTCGGAGGGTGGGGGTGCATGGCCGTCCTTAGTTGGTGGAGCGATTTATTTGGTTAATTCTAATAACGAACGAGACGCTAGCTTTTCTAAGCAAGCTTTTCTGGTATCCACAATAGTGCTATGAGTGAATACATTTCTTCTTAGAGGGACAGGTGGCTTCTAGCCGCTAAAGACTGAGCAATAACAGGTCTGTGATGCCCTTAGATGTCCGGGTAACGCGTTGAACCTCCTTCGTGCTAGGGATTGGGGCTTGCAATTGTTCCCCATGAACAAGGAATTCCCATTAAGCACGAATCATAAGCTCGCTTTGATTACGTCCCTACCCTTTGTACACACCGTGCGTTGCTACTACCGATTGAATGATTTAGTGAGGTCTTCGGACTGGTGTGCGCTGATTACCTTGGGTAGTTGCCGATGTTCCCGGGAAGATGACCATGACTTGATAATTTAGCGTAAGTAAAAGTCGTAAACAGGTTTTCGTAGGTGAACCTGCGGAAGGATCAGTAACGTGTCACCATATCTCACAGTGTGTGCACGAAAAATAACCGGCCCCTCCTGTGCAACGTTCGGTACTGCACGAACTCACGCTGGTAGGGGCCACCCGGGAGTGTTAAGAGAAGGCTACTCGCCACTCCTACGCACTACCCAAACCTTAAGGCTGCCAAATACATTGTGCCATGGACACCGGCAATCGGGGCGTGACTTTTTATTAAGTCACGTTCCACCGTGTACGGTCGTCTTGCGAGTGTACCAGTCTCTGACGGTATTGAAGTGTGCCGGCCGGCCAGAGACGAAGGTAATGTGTTTCATCTTCGGGATGATATTCGTAAAAAGTGGCATAGCCGGGATTACAAACTGATGTAAGGTCATATAAACCTCCCTGATATGCTGCCCCCGGCCCTTGATGACGGTATTTCAGGTGGCTACGCTTGCCTAGGTTGCCAGAGGCATGTGCTAAAGGGCTAAAAAAGCCGATAAAAGTAGACACTAAGTCCCTTTTACTTAAACTTTAACGTTTAACGTCTTAACACCTGAAAGCGCCTAGGTGAAGGAACGAGATTCCCACCTGAGATGACCCCCACGTGTGATCTCAAGGCCGCCATCTTAGAAGACACACTCCTCATATCGAGTGACTGCCCATATGAAGAGCTATTCAAGTCGGTTGGTGCGCCGTCTGCGATGATCGTGGCACCTCGGTTCTTCTTCATAAGGCCAAGGCCGTGATCACCAAACCCCTCGGGGACCCCTTGGGGCGCACGCTTATGAGAGTCGCAGGCACGTACCCAAAATAGGAAGACAGGCGTCGTCTCCTGTGGCTGGCGCACAGCGTCGATACGTACCATACGAAAGCCTAGCTGGAACGAGATTCCAAGTGATATAGGCTGATTAAAACTGCACACAGACACGGCTATTAGTCCTACGCACAAGTAATCGAAATCCCCTCTCTACTCACATACACTCGCAGGCGTTCTATACGCCGGTGGACATGGCCCGTCGTGCCCGTCATGTGCCACTACTGGGGATTCCGAAACTACCCCCTTCTACTTGGGTGAATTGTCTGCCCTTCAAGCCGTCTGTCTGCGCCTTGTCTGGCCGAAAAAAGTGGCATAAGCCGTGTGAGCTCCGTTCCTTGTTTTCGGGTAACCGCTGAAAGTGGATAAGCAGCCCCGTGAATATTGGATCGGACTCGGGGCTCTTCACTTTTTTATAGGAGCAGCGCGGCCAGTTCGAGCCAGTCCTTGATGGCCAAAGCGCTGGCACCCAGGAAACAACGGCCGACCTAGTCCAAGTATTGAAGGTAATGCTCCTTGGAAGACAATACTCTAACGCAAATCTAACGGCAAATCATGATGGAGCAATGGGAAGTTTTCACTTATGAAGTCCGAGTATTGAATGCCATTTACGGCTATTTGTAAGTCGATGTATGGCCCCATGAGCCAGATTCCAATGCAGACGATTAATTTGAATCTTACTTGATTAGAAGACTCGTGTAACAGGTAAGTATTTGTTCAGCATAGTAACGTACGTTGAATATATTGAAAACACCCTCACGAGTAAATGTTAATTTATCTGTCAAAAGAATGGTCTTAAGTGGCAGAACTGAACTCTAGGTGAGGATCTCTTGGTTCTAGGGCTAGAACTCTAATAAAATGATAAGGATGTAGATTTTCTTTACGTAAAATTCTACTTACGCATGATTAGGAAACCCCAAACTCATGAAAAACTGTTCTTGGGCTTCTTGCAAAGTGATTAAGAACAGCTTCTTCAACTCCTACATCTTGAATGAAATTTCCACCCAATCGATTATTGGTAGGAAACTACACTTATACGCAAACAACGTTGAACGTTGACAAAGTTCTGTACATTCGGAAGCCTTCTATGAAGATAATGGCGACGGTATTGGCGATGGCTTTCTGATGAGTTATAATCATAGAACCACAATGATGTTAACACATGATTCATTGGTAAACGCCATGACCAATTAAAAAAAAAAAAAAAATTATCTAGCATAACGGCATTAGTTATGTGTTACTTGCAGTGCGTAATTGAAAAGGATTTTAAAAACAGTTTTATAATACGACAGTAAAAAAATCAGCTAATTATAAATATTTAAACCACAATCAGCTGATTTAGTCAACATATATTCAGCTGGTACAGAAATTACAGATATACAGTCATTAGTTTGTTGTTTATAACCAATATGATGAACCATAATGCTGTGTCATTATCAATATGTTTATGAAATCTATTAAGGGGTCACGTATGACCCAACTGCCCACCCTTACACGTACAGTGAATACTGACCCACCCGCCCACCCATACACATACAGTACTATTGACCCACCCGCCCATACACGTGCAGTGGTATTGAAGATAAATACATATGTAGTTTTAAAGATAAATAAACAAGGAAGTTTTTCCAGTAATTTAACGTAAAAGTAGAAACAATTTAACTGCTTAAAATGAGTCTTAAAGTTTAAAGGAGAACGTCTGAATCAAATATTTTCAACTTTATAGTTATACAAAATGTTGTATAAGAAGTTGTTATTTGAGTACTATGTTTAATTTATAGAGAATTTTAATGTTACTTTCTATGTCACAAATAAAATTTGTTTGGTTTTACCGTCAAACTAACAGTAACAAGTATTTTAATTTAAAAAAATCACCAAATGCGCCAGTATAGCCAATCGGTTCAGAATCGGACTATGCCAGTGGAACCAGCTGGTGAGGTTAACGTTGTTAGTAGTAACTCACCCTGTATTGTTAAGAGTCATGTGAACGTTATTTTATTATTTAAACTGTGATATTACGGTGACCCTATCTATTCTCTCTAATATATATTACCACTTTTAAAAATCTGTTAACTTTTAGGAGCGTTATCGGAGTTTTAGTTACCATATTCATTTGATAAATTATTGGTAGCTGTCATATTTTACTAAGAATATTAAAATACAAGAATGTTAATGATATATCATCCCAATATAAATTACTTACCTCAGATATAGCTATGTCAAAATATGAAACTTGTAAGTGATTCATCATCAGGTAATTTATATCTATTAAGCTTATATTATAACAAGTTCACACACGTAAGCCATATTCTGGCACTCACTCTGGGCGACTGACGGACAGAAACCGGAGTACACTTCACCTATCCCCCTCCCTCACCTATATCATTGTTTTCATTACGATCAGCTGTGGAAAATTTTATTGTAAGAGAGTGGTGAATAATATGTTAGATTCAAAATGAATCTTGTCATTGATTAAATGTGGATTAATTTATGGTTGTACCTTTCTTATTCTTCTGTTGTGTTTAATAGTTTACCTCTGTGGAGAACATGAATTCTCTGTAAATTTCCATCCATTGATTGAAGATAATGATTGGTATCAACGATTGTTGATTGTGATTTCTGTTTATTGTACTTGGGGTCTGGATAGTGCTCTTTAAATCTTGTGCGAAAAAAATCTTCCTGTCCGTCCTATATAATATCCTGGACAATCAGTGCATGAGATCTTATAAATACTAGTTTTATCAAATTTGTTATCTTTTTAATTAAGAGTTTTTATAATTTACTAGAAGTTTTAAATGCCAGTTCTATATCATTTAAATGTTTAGAAATTTACAAGTCTAAAAATAATCCACATTTACTCAATGACAAAGTACATTTTGAATCTAACATATTATTCAACACTCTCATACAAAAAAAAAAATAAAAAATCAATGGTCACAGCGATCCTAATGAACACAATGATATACTGTAGGTGAAGGAGTGGAATAACTGAGGTGCACTCGATTTTTTGTTCATTATTTCACCCACAGGACTATATAAGTGCGTAACAGAATATGTTTTCACGTGTGTAAACTTTGAATAAAATAAGTTTCAAGGTCAACTTAACAGAGACAAATTACCTAATGATGAATCAGTTGATTGAAAACGCGTCATATAGTTCTCTCTTGTGAACAGAATGACTTATTAATACATGTAAGTAATTCGTAATCTATTACAGAAAAGAATAAATAATAAGTGAGCATGCCTTGTAACCTACCTTGTATGGGAATTCACGAGGTACAGATCTATTTCCGTTGACAAGTAAAGGTTTTGTTATACTACACAGGTCACCATATCGTCGGTTAATGTGTCATACACAGTCTTAAACACATACGTGTCGTACTCATTGCATTTCTGTTAATGTCCTGTGATTATCAACACCTTTATATCCATGCAATCCATGCAGAGAAATATCGAAAATACCTACGCTTGAAAAACTGATCTTATTTAAAAGAGTATTGTTATTATGAAGGGATAAATACTGTAGACAATTAAACAATACTTTATTTGAAATGTATATTTTCCGTTGACAACCACGTCAAGGTACTATCTACATTATGTACAAGGTAACCAGACGTTTCGCCCATTCTGTGATGTGGCATCCTCAGTGGTATTGTTGAGACACAATCACAGTCTCAGCGATACCACTGATGATGCCACATCACAGCATAGGCGAAATGTTTGGTTATCTTGTATATAACGTAGATAGTATCTTGACGTGGTCGTCACCGAAAAATATATATTATTGTTATGACACCTTTCGCTTAAGCCTAAATTCTAAAATTACTCTATTTTCCAATTTATAAATAATTTTTTATGTAACACATACTTTGATTGTATGAAACGTATAAAATAATTATAATTGGATTAATGTATTTGAAGGTTCTACATCTTCAGTTTCAGATCTACAGCTTTCAGTTATGGACTTTTGTAATTTTGATGGAATATACATACATTCTTGTTCCATTTTGATGTTTAATGTAAAAATAGTATTCCTATAAAAATAGCTGAACATTCTTACTTTTCGCAGAATAAATTATCTAAAAAAAATCATTGTTTAATAAAGTATTTAAGCTATGTATATTTGTTGACAATGTATCTCAAACTATTAAATTCATAATTCTATTATACATAAATTGAAAAAAGGGGAATTTTCGGTTAAAAAATTATAACTCAAATTCAAATGGACTCTGAATTTAAAAAATACATCAGAAATAGATAAAATCTTGTCAGAAAATAAAAACACAATTTTCATTGTCATAAAAAGTCGTCATGTAAAATTATATACTGTATTAATTAACTTAGAACTACTTGCTTTACTCGTTGTGCCAGCCTGTGCTCCAGCAATACAGCATACCTCAGGTTGCCCTTTACCAAGGTCACATATGTCTAATACCTGAGAACCGTCCTTTATCTCTTTCTAAGGATTAGGTCAATCTCGCTGGTTCTTACAGACCCCGGAACTCCCAAGGCTGAGATCTTGACAAAGAAATGTTTAATATAAATGAAACCCTGAATTTGTTTTTATATTATTAAAATGTTTTGGTAAAATAAATCTGAAACCAATTATGTTTTTTGAACAATGGACATATACACGTCTTCTCATTCAAGCATTTTCTGAACTAGTAATAGTTTGGATGAATACCAAAGTTTTATTATAAAACTATGAGGAATAATTTAGTCGTTGTAACAAATTATTAGGTTTGTTATTGCATAAAATAAATATGATTTTTACAACATTCGATTATCATCAAATATTGGTATTTATTACTTTTTATTATGTATTAGATTTTTCAAATTTCTCACTCTAGCAATACTCAATCTCACCTGCAACGTTTAACACCAAGTAGATGGAAACAGCGAGTAACTTGAACCAAAACAAAATCCTCTAGAGAAAACCATAACCAATCCAACTATTGGAAACATCAACTTGTTTTGTACGCTTTTATACAGTTCCAAATCCATATCATAGGCTAATTATAAATTATAATTATGACAGAGAGACGTCATCTATTTTTTTATTACAAATGACCTCTAATAAAGTACAATACTAATAGGTTTGGAAAACCCAGCCACTTAACTTGGAGATAGTGTTTATCAAGTTAACATTGATTGCCTCAGTGACATCGACCTTTGATAAAAGTAGAAACTCACTACACTCTTCCAAAAGCCACTATTACGTAGTAACGAAAGAAGAGAAACAATTATTTTAAAGAGTAAACTGCATTTTTAATATATTTTAGAGTATAATGCTCTACTGGTTTGGTAAAATTTTGTCATGTTATTTTGCATAAAACTCTTTATATGTATATATATATATATTTTTTTATGAGTGATATAATTAATTTTAAATTCGATGTATATACTATAAATTTCCCTTCATTAATTAAAAATAAGGTTAACACTTATATGACAGAATGTAGAGTATAATCGCAACATACCAAATATCTTCATATTAGTGTTGTGCTGTAGCACAGATACAGTATCGAGTCGTCTCTTGGATAGCCAAACATTCCCTGTTTATTTTATGCATTGTTGTCTTGGTTTTTTGCGTGTGTTTATTTTCCCTCTTTCCGACCGTCTTTCCGGTTTGCCTCTCCGTCTTCATTTTTCGTTTGGCCAGCAACCTACCTCAAAATCCGGCTAAAGAAATCATAGGCTTTTGGCTCCAGGGTCCGGAAGGGGAGATGGATCGTCACCTGCATTGCCTTCCTCATTTGATGTCACCTAGGGACGCAGCTGAGGACCGACAGGCTGCGCGACTACTAGGCCTTCTTTTCGACCCAGAGGAAAATACCACCTTCATTCCCCCCTTCCTCACAGCAACTGTTCACTGTTTCCCCAGTCAGAAGGCTCCAGCATGTAGGTGACCGTGTTTCATGTTTTTCTTTTCTAATGATTGGCCAGACATTTTATATGTACAAAAAAATAAATAAATAAAGGAGAAGAATGAAAAAAATGCGTGCTGTGACTGTTTTACTAGTTTTGAAAGACGTTGGGACTTTCTATTTTTGCAGGTTTGGGATGGGGGGATTGTTAGCGACTTTATTTAGAATAAAAAGAAGGGGGAGAGTTTTAGAAGAGAGATGCTGATTTAGATTTTATTTTAATTTTTTAACTATTTTCTTGTTTTAGGGTGTTATTTTTAATTGTGTTCATGGGGGCTTGTTAATTCACTATTAACTGACAACAGCACAACATTTTAATATCTTGATTTAATCTTAGTTTTTTCCAATATTATGTCTTTTAAATAATTTCTTTGGACCGAGTTTCGCTTTTTAAAATTTAAATATTCTTTTTAAATAAACTATACTTTGGTCATAACCTGTGTTTATTTATTGTATGTCTTCGTCAGTCCGGAGCTTTCTCACCCATCCACGATAGGCCCAGAAATGATTTTACGAGGGTGGATTGCAAATGGTAGCTGAGCGTGGTGGGTTTTTGTCGCCCTCTCTTCTACGTGAAACTTAAAAATGTTTGTAAAAATAGGGGCTATTGAAGAGAAGTATTTATAATGGGGGTGGATTAAGCATTTACATTTAGGGTTCAAGTTTAAGTAAGGCTTTCTTAGGCCAACATTGTTAGTTTTGTAAAAAATCAAATCAATAAATAAATTTAAAAAAACACTTGCTAGATAGTTGCTCCGGCTCTGGATGGATTTAAGGTTTTTTTGGGTTTTTCTTTTATGTTTTATGTGTTACCTGCGTGCAGTTGTCCTCGTTGTGACAGCTAGTCCGTTGAACCTGCAGCTTTTCTTTCCCTCTTTTCATGCGTTGACACCTTTGCTGCAGGGCAAGGTGTCAATATATCCTGAATATATTCTCTCGTTATTTTACTACCTTTTCAGGCTCACAAAATGTCCGAGATTAGAGGATGCATCCCTTCAACATCTTACTGTTTCCTTCGGTCGGGCAGCCTTGCTTAAAAGCCTCTCTCCGGTGCTGGCCGGACAGAAGACTTTCGACTATTTTCAAAGGGAGGCGCTCAATTCTTGTCATTCCTGCTAGATTACGTGAGTCCTTCACCTTCAATAAATATTACAGACCTCGTCGGCATTGCGAGGATTTATGTAATTGTGTAGGGGCTATCCGAGAGGCAAGTTGGGTGCTGTGTCTGACCCTGTCTGAGGCGGAGACAGTTTCTATCATCCCTTTATGGCCTCAATCTGAATAAAGGAAATGCCTGGTATTTGCTGTCCACCCTGTTGATTTTCAGGGATCTGGATAAGCTCTGCATCACATCGTGGAGCGTCCAGTCCACATTGGGGAGAGATATTTTGTAATAGTAACAACATTTTCAAATAACGTATATCAGTTCAATAATTAAGAATTTCACGACGAAACAGCTCCTTTGAGATAAAAGCAAGTAGAAAGAGTTGTTATGTCAATAAATGTTTCCTTTGATCTTCTCTTAAGTGGCAAGACGCCTGAGGTCTGCGGAGTTATTGGAATTTTACACGTAACATTAATTTTCTATACTTTTGATTTAGACAGCATTGATTTAGGCAAACTATGAGGATAGTCTTATGAGATGATTAACCCATTACTACAAACTTATGTCTAATCGAATTAAAATTCTCTAGATTAAAATCGTTCAGTGATATTTACTCAACATAGTATACACTGTATAAAAATGTAATCAAATATCGTCATTAATATCCCAATGAAACCTATTTTTTATGAGTGATAAGCTTTTAGTTTTTGATCGTCTTGCGTATTTCTAAACGTTTTATATGCATGATACCGCATCTCTTTATACATGGAGAAATAAGAAAATTTTCGTCTCTATTAGAATAAAGTTAAAATATAAAAATTTATTTTTAAAAAATAGCAAAAGGCTTTATCAGTAAATTGTGTAAATCTGTACATATGTTGCATGAGTGCAAATGTTCGTCTCACTAACAGGAGTGGGTCATACCCACCCACTCATACACGTACAGTGGTATTGAACCATCCACGCACACACACGTACAGTGGTAGTAGATCCACTCACCCACCCATATACGAGCAGTTGGAATGAATCGTTCCATGAACACGCCACTTCATGGGCTCCGTTGGTAGTGGTAAATAATCCTTGTTTGTTAATAATATGACGTAATATGATTAGAATTACTGTCTGTAAACGTAATATATTATTCATCAACGAACTAGAAGCTAATCGGAAAATTTAGCTCACAGCAAATATAATCACACACAGACTTATAGTCAGCACTCGTAACATAAAGGATTAAACCCTTTGTGATAAAATAAATTCTGAATTTAATGTTCTAGGAAAGCATGCAAATATTATATTGATAATACCAACGTTTTTACATTCAAAAATGTAAATGCGTCAATAAACTGTGTCTTGCAAACATCTCGATAAGGATCAAGGTGTAAAAAGTTAAATTGTGAAGATAAATATTTAAGTGTGAATACTGATAAATTTATAAAATTGGAAGAGCTAACTCATTATTATTTTACTATTCATACTTTCAGATGCTGATTGTAGGAATATGAGTGAATATGGGGAGCGAATGAGTATGAGGAGTGAATATGAACGAGCATATTCATTGTTACTAATTTAGGTTGACTGTTCCTTGGAAAGAGAAATTTATTAATAGTTCCTTCCTTATTAATAGCCCTGCATCTAAGGGACTTGCAGCTTTACGTAGAATCTGAACCACGTTGTATTGGTCTGATTTTAAGCTAACTGAAAAGCCTGAAGTGACAGATATCTGCTCTACACAAGATCAAAACCTTGACTACCACCTGACACGGACACTCAAGATGTATTTAGTAGTTTCCACGTTGATGGAAATCAATCAGAGGCCACTGTGGATAGCGAAATGAGAAATGCGGGGTATGGGATGGTAATATTCCCATAAAAAACACTTAATCATTTATGGTATTCAGAAGATAAATGTGGAAATGTTCATCACTTTGTAAGATGTCTAACGAGCCATGTAGTGTCCAGAATGGTCATCCAAGGTGACTAAAACTGTGCGTAGGTTTAGTCTTGACCCATTATTATCAGGATCGACGTATACAACTAGCGGAATGTGTGAAGTAATTTAAAGTTTAGGATCTTGTCTGTAGATGTGAGAACTCCATTTATGTGAATGAGTCACTAATGCCAGTAAACATGGAGTTCACATAAGAAACAGTCAGTGAAGCAGAACTATAAGACAGTTTCAACTTGGTTCGAAAAGTGAAAGGATAACCGGTCACGAAGACATTCTTTTCTTACATTCTTACATATGACGCCGACACAACGTTTTTGGTATTTTAAAGCGAATATGAATGGTTATATGAGTGTAGAATGACTGTGGATGAGTGTAGTTTGGTTACTAACTGAGTTCAACCGTTCCTCAGAAAGGGCAATTTATTAATAGCCCAACAGCCAGAGCAACTAAGGGACCTACAGCTTTACGTGGAATCCGAACCACGTAGTGCAGGTCTGATTTTCAGCTAATTTACAAGTCTGATACTCAGTTATCTCCTCCACACAACATCCGCATAATGACTACCACCCAACATGGTCACCCCAGACTTCTAGTGTCCACGCCGATAGCAACCATTAAGCGGGAGCCATGTCAGTATTAACCCTCGTACCGCGTTTCGACAAATAATTGTCGACTTGTGTTGATTCTGTACCGCGTTTCGACAAAAAATTGTCGACTTGACATCACTCGATATTATCACTTGTTATAGTATACCTATTAGCGCTATGGACAAGATTCATATACCACTGGAAACGGGAAGAGTTACCAATTGTAGTGGTATGCCTGACTTGGTTCTAAGACGACGGGAACAATTGAAAATAATATGATGAATATTCGTTGTCCAATGTGAAAGCGATTTTCAAACTGACGCTAGCCTTGGAAGTTTTGTTTACTTGTCTTTCAATTGTATTTGTAAGTCTTATTATACGTAATTATGGTGTTATTATGATATAATTGTGTTTACATTACTTTTGGTATATACATACAACACACACAAAATTATATTGAAGCCTTTTTATAAAAGAAAAAAAATTGTGAACATGAAGAATGTCACATTTGTGTGCGTACGCCGGATAAATTTCATCATCATCTGTGGACAACTAAGCTCACAGCCAGAGGATACCAAGGAAACCATTTTACAAATATATTTTATTTATAGAACAAGTAATTCTATAAGTTTTAGTACTAGTTAGAAGTCTGTACTGATTATATAGAATTTTTAGCAAATTTTTGAAAATTATGTTACCACAGTAACAAATGTTTGTAAATATTGTACTACACAGGGTTTTGTAAATATAATTACTTTTATACTACAAATAACATATAAAACCTTTATATATCCTGAAACTAGATGAAATTTTTAATATTTAGGCTATCTTGGAATTTTGAATTTAGCTATAATATATTATTTTCAAGGTGACCCCCCCCCCCCCTTTTTATGTTTACAAAAGTCATTGTCCGAGATATCATGAGTCATAAAAAATTTTTTTTAACCCCAAAGATGTAATATTTTATTATTATTAGATAGCCTGCTTTATTAGGAGTGCAATAATACCACATACAAGTAGGGTTTTATAATCTTACTATTTTTTATGATTTTTTGAAAAAATGTCTGCAAATGCGCTAAAAATGATGTGGCGGTACAGGAAAAAGTATGACCCGGTTCGAGGGTTAAGAGGACCGAGCATCCAACCTATCGCCTACAATCTCCCAAACACTTTGTCCCTATGTAGCTGGGTTACAGTACTGCGCCACCAGTGCCGACTATTTCCCCTAATGAATTGGGACAAATAGAAGCTAATGAGAGCATTAGAAGTAATTTAACATTGTATGCTTACTTAGATGTAACTCGAAATAATAATATTTATATATGTAATCCTAATATCTTATTTTATCGAGTGTTCTATTTCTTAGTGTGTAAAATATTTCTTTTGTTAATGACTGTTAAGAAAAATTGTATTTTCAACTAATAAATGTATTTGGATCTGAACTTGTTTTGAGATGTTAATATTAGGATATAACATGAATGAATGTTTCACAAACTTAAATCATAGGTACTTTTTAAATTTTAAATACTATGAAATATAACAAGTAAAAATGTGTTTAAACTATTCCTATTAAAATTTAATATGGCTAACAACTAGGACTTGTACTTTATTTTGCAATTTATTTGCTAGAACCTATGAAATAGTAACGTTTACTAAAACCAAATTAAAAGTCAATAATCACACTACTTCCTATCATTTATAGGGTGTAGGTGCCTCAAATATATTGGAAAAGAAAGGGAGTTGTTAAATACTTTTAAAAATATCTTTAAATTTACTATCCAAATGAATAGATTAGATACAAAGGAACGAAAACATGTTTTGATCAACTCTACAAACATTAAAGGTCATATTTGAACATTTATGTAGTTTATATCAGAGTCGTCTTAAGGAGTGTGCCAAGTTTTGTTTTGTGTTTTAAAAAAAATAGGTTTGCCGAATTCAAAGTGAAATAGTAGGCAAGGAGAAATAAAAAGGCAATAGAAGCAACAATTGTTATCAACACCTCATTATCACTAAATTCAAGGCCTGTGATTCATTTGGTAGTTGTTACAAGAAAGCTTACTTTTTACAAATATAACAAGACTTACTTAATTCAGATTAGACCCATACATTTAAAATGAAAATATTGCACTCATTTATGTGTACATTAACAATGTCATTAGGAATGCCTACTCTATAAAATATATATAATGACATCAATACATCGTTGTACTTGATATTGGTGGTAGAGTAAACAAGTGGCACCCGTGTAATAATGAGAGTGGAACGATATTAATCCATCGTTGTACTTGGTGGAAAAGTAAACAAGTTGTGTTTGTGTAATAAGGAAAGTGGCATCGTTAGTGTAATAATATATGTTGAAAAGCAACTATTATTTTTGCAATAATGAGAGTGAAACGACATCAAGGAATCGTCGTATTTTTGGATGGGTTGATGAGCATACAAGTGGCGTTCGTGTAATAGTGCAAAATACAAAATACACATAAATGATGTCAGTGCCAAGTTGTTTCGGCATCTGCTATTTAAGCATCTTACACTTCGCATTCCAGTTCATGCAATCACTCGGAGAGCTTTGAGGCAGAGTGTTTTAATTTATTCTAAATAGGATCCAGGTTCAGGTGTACTCAATGAAGTTTGTATAGACGTTTGTATCAAAAGCTTTACACAACACACTTATTAGAATTAAAACTATATTAAAAAATCACATGTACCATTTATAAACTAAATATAGTTTGAAAATTTTTGTATTATTAAAAAAAACTAAATACATAAATCCTAATAAATATAAATTATTAGTTTATTTGTTCTAAAACTGTTGTGTTTATTATATTGTAATTCGATTTATCAGTATATAAAATAATATATATTAAGCCAGAACCATACAGTATTAGAAGTAAGGTTAGACAAATATTTGCTTCAAGGGTCTGAACTATTGTCTTCATCAAGTTTCATATCAAGAGTAAAATCAACACTGACGTTAAATTTCAACCAATAACAGATTTAAATAATCGATGGTTGGGAAGCGAGGGATGAAAAAGGCCTATAGTACTAACATCCGGAAATAACTCAGGGTCTAAGCTGACATATTTCATTGAACACTGTCACTGCAGAAGGAAATATACTGTAGTTTGATGAACTCAAAAATCAATAACATGGTAAAACACAAAAGTCTTCCATAATACACGTAAGTTATAACTAAGCTTTTCCGTTCTGTGATTACATCTCATAATATATGCCGAATTTTTGTAGATTCGTCTCTTAAGTAAAACAGTTTATTTGATTAGCTGGCAAGAACAGCTGGCTTTGCTGGTGTGGTGGCTCGTTCCAAGGTTTGAGTATCCAACTGAGTTAGTGGTCAGTACTTCACTCGTTGAACAAGTTAACGACAGACATGCCAGCAGGCCCATGTGAACTTAATATGTATCTTCTGGACAGCTTGTATTATATTTAACCATACAAGTTACACGGAATTATTTGGTAATATGTTTCAAACTATACAACTAAAATTCTCCATTACATTTTCATGCAAAGTAAATTTAAGGACGGGTTTTATTCAGACTTAATAAATTACAAGTGAACGTCACCAAACACAAATATTTCAAAACATAAGCAGAAAATGCACAAATATACTACAGTACAAGAAGAAAAATTTCACAGTTAAATTAAAACATCTGCACTTATTTACTAGTGTAGAAGTACAAAATTCACAAATATATTACAACATAAGCTTAGAATGCACAATTTAAGTACAAATACTACGGTGGAAAATCCCATTTACCTTCATTAGAGCAGAGGGGTTTATTTGTACATTTTCTGCTTATGTTGTAGTATATTTGTAATTTGTTTACTATTACTGTAAATATTTGTGAAAGTTGTGCCTATATTGCAATATATTTGTATTGTATGACGTTGTATTGTACTCTAGGCCTGTATGTAACAATACGTATTATTCTAATTAAAAAAACTATCAAATAACATTATCCTTCTTGCATTGTAAAATAGATGTAGTTCGAAATTACATGACATAGTCCTACTTATATGCTTCCAAATCGGCGTTTAACAATCAATTAATACTGACATAAAGTCAGCTGACATCTTCTGTGTATTACAGTTATAACAATGTTTCATTACCAATAATATGAGTAAAAATTCTCGACATTGGTAAGTTACGGCTTTTAGATCAGACTCAAAATAAGATTTAAACTAAATATTTTTACATGCCTACTATCGGCGCAGAAAATATGTGCACCCAAGTTTGAAGGTTGATTTATAAAGAACAAAAAGGCCAACGACAAAGATAATCACACCATTGTTTACCTCGATTAACTAAACGTTCTGACATAAGAATTTTAATATTTTAGAACAGGTTTTGATACTTTTTATACTAGTTGGAACAAAATAAGTATCGGAACTCCAACTAGTCTTCACTGTACATCAAATTTACACCGTTATTAGTCTAAACCCCATAATTGTATCGCATTTAAACTTTATTGCCTGGTTGATAACAATGTTTTATATACGTTTTATAAATTTTAGAATTTAAACTTTTTGATAAAAAAAGTTTCTCATAAATTCCGTGTTTTATTTGCTTATATTAGTTTTAAAATTGATTGCTTGGTCTTGTTGTAATCCATATGACATTTATAGTTACGATACATCACTTTTATATGTGTAATTGTATGTAGTGATTTTATATTGATTTAAATCAACTAAAATTTTTCAATTTTAAGTAATTTTTAAGTGATTTAAATTAATTTAAACTTACTGTATTTACTTAAAAATATCACAGTAATGTATCGTATATATGCATGTCATAAACTTTACAATAAGACTAAGTAATCAGATATACAGCTTCTAGACTCCAAGAAAGCAACGTTTTAAGGAAATAAGAACTTTTTCTTTAAAAGTTAAAATTCTAAAATTTATAAAACTTATAGATTAAATTCCAATAAACCAAGTATTGAAATATAAATTCAATACTTTTACAGGTTATTTTTAATAATAACGGTGTAAATTTGACGTACAATGAAAACTAGTTAAAATTCTGGTACTTTTGTTGTTCAAACTAGTATTAAAACTATTAAAACTGGTAATAGAATAAAAATGCACAAAATGCATATGTAATAACGTAGGCCTACAATCAAACGGGAAATACAATGGTATATTTAAATTTGTTGTAGGCCTTTTAATTCTCTATAAAACAACCTTATATATATTTTCATAAGGTTTTCAACAACCAGAACTAAATAAATATTCATTTAATTTCATAAGTAAAAATATTACATTATAATTTGATAATACAATTATAACTTGCACATTAAAAGATAAGTTTACCTAAATATAATTTGTTTCTTTTTAAAACATTATATAAACAAAATATAATCAGCCTCACGCTTTAGAAAAGTACTGTTCTGTAAAAAATAGTTTTGTTACTAATGTATCAAAGACACAACAAAGAATAAAGCTATATATAGGTTTTCTTTCTTTCGATACATTGTGTAGTAATGAAAGAAAGAAGCCTTGCATTAATCTTGACTACAGGACAAAGAAATCCCAAATAAACCCAATGTCAATACCTCTGGGAGTCTTTTACAGTATTTAAAGGAAACAAAGAAAACGCTGACAATTGACCTTCTGTTTTGTCAGCCCCAATAACTAATCGTGTAGAAACAAATTGGAATAGTTTATACCTACACATTTTGTTTATTGACAATATTTTTGTACAGTTAATTTTCTTTATTTTGACATATGTCTAGCAAGTACTTTATATTCATTTATAAACATATATAAAACAGAGCAAAGTCGATTCATTTTTATAGGAGGAACTTATATCCTTGGGTTTCCCATCAATACGCTGAAATATTATAAAGATATATCGGTTTTTAAGTAAGTTCTGATAATTGTAAAAATAAACTCCAACTTTGCAAGTTGAAGTGTAAGATTGCTAAGATTAAAAAACGATGACAGATAATTGAACAAATTATTTTGATAAAACCCTGTATACAAGAAGGGGTCAATTTACATTAAAACGTTGCCATTTATTAAGCTTTAACGTGATATGCCACATGATTATGGTTTAGGACTCGGCGACCCACTTTTGATTAATAGTAAGAATGCACTACAACCTGGACTTTATGTTGGAAACGTAGTAAAGCCATCATAAAATTGTTTTTATTACTATGAATATAATAGAGACACATTGTTAGCTATTAATAAAATAGTTTAAAACTTCACAGATCACTTTCAAACTTCCCAATGCAAGCTCTTGCTCTTTTCCTCATTGCCCCAACTGTAACTTTAAAAGGTAATGTTTGGTGAAGTTTCTCAAATGCGGCTACTATACTATTTCTGAGTTCTGGGTCTGAGCTCAGTGTTGTGAAGTATACTTCTTCTTTAATGTACTCCCAGACGAAAAAATCCAGGTCATGATGGATAGTTTAGTGACAACCATTCACGTACTTCAATGCTGAAGTGTGGGGGGGAGCACCGTCTTGTTGGTAAACAATCCCGTCTCTTTGATTGGTGTCAACATCATCTAAGAAACCAGGGAGGTTGTGCTGAAGAAACTGCAAATTACTTTCTCCGTTTAAGTTTATTTAAAAATGTGTCGTCTTATCAGTCAGATCCATTTTTATTTGTACGTGAATGGGTGGGCGGGTGGGTCAATACCTTTGTACGTGAATAGGTGGGCGGGTGGGTAAATACATTTGTAAGGGTATGGATGGGCGGGTAGGTCAATACATTTGTACGTGAATGGGTGGGTGGGTAGCTTTAGGATTTTTTTTCTGCCCATAAATGCATATTATGGCTGTTAAATAATCCTTCTGTGGTAAACGAAAACTAAAAAGTCCACAATATCGTTTTTAAGCTGAATGCTCAATGCTTTTTTTTAAGCTTGAAATATCCCCTCGGCTTACTACTGGCCCCGTCTACATCAACAGCCACCTGGCGGTTCACAATAAGCAGCTTTTGGGTCGAGCCAAGCAGATGGTGCGGGACCGTAAGTAAGCTAGCCAACGCCTGGACCGTTGACGTGAATGTGATAGTCCGAAAGACGAAGGGAGGATCTGGTATTCGAATCAAAGTGGTGGAGGACTTGACTAAATTTGATGTGTAAGGTGATTGAATTGTTATCTTGTTAATGGGCAGAAAAAAGTAGTTTGTTCTCTCTTTATCTCATTATTTAAACTGATACAAGCTGTTTAGTTTATAGTTTATATTAATGCCCTCAATTTCATTATTTACTTTCATTTTCTCTATATACTGCTCGTTATCGATTTGTTATTAATAACATGGCAAAGTAATTTACTTTAATAAAATTATATTTTATATTTATATTTATTTTATTTGTTTTAACTTTACATTATTAAACTGTACAATAAGCAGTAATAAGACAAAATTTACAAACATATCTCCATTGTTAATAACAAATTGTTAGTGTGGAGACAAATCAATTGTCTTATACAGTTCTTGTTTTTGCGTTAAACTGTAACAGTAACAATATAATATACAAGATTAAAATTTAAATTATTTCAGTTCATGCATATATGAGTTTTACCATTATATTTGTGTTCCTTTGCTTTAGTATTTTAATTTTTTTGTTTGTAACTATAATTATATATTCATCCATAATATATTTTAAAAATATTCCAATATGACATTTATCTCAACAGTAAACTTTTATTATGTTTATTACTACTATGAAAACAAACATATTATCATTTTTTGTTTGTTTATATATTACCTATCAATTTGAGTTATGATGAAAAATTTTATTATTTTTTTTGAAATTTTGTATATGTTTTAGTATTAAGTTTATATAGTTACTTTTTTAACACATTCCACATTTTTAAAGAACATAATGTTTATTAGTTGCTATAGTGGACGTTATGTCATTAGGTGGATGTAATACTGAGACTGGTAAAACAGTAAACAATTCACAGAATCAAATTTTTTGTTATTATTATTTTTTCATACAATATCATTTGTACTAATTTTAGTCTTATTTTTCATGTTTATTTCTTCTTAAAGTGCTTTCAAACTATACTCTACACAACTTTTATGTCTAACTTACCGCTTGATCTCATATTATCAACAACAACAACAGTTTAGAAAGTTTACTACTCTGTTTAAATGTATGTTGAATCATGAATGGAAGAATGAATTTATACTTTGATGAGTTTTTGTAATGGAAGTAAGTTTATTTTTCAGATATATTGTGTGTGCACGGTCACAAAGCAATTTGCTCTAAACTCATTAAGCCTATTAACTAATTAAGTATATTATTGTGTTAAACGAGTGTAGTATGCATAAGAGTGATTGTATGGACGAATGGTTGGAATTAAGCTTATTTTGTGTTTGTTTGGTATGGACGGGCTTGTGTATGTAGGATTTCCTTTTTTCTTACAGTGGGTGACTTAGTAATTGGAAATTTAAATAATTATAGAAATGTAGAATGTTAAGAGTGTGAACATATTGCAGAGTTTAAACAGTCATTTAGTAGAAGTATTAAAATTTTGCACTTAAAGATTAGAAGTTATAGCAAGAATTTTTTTAAGTTGTTATTTGTGCTGGAGGAATGTAAAGTTAAATTTGACATTATTATATTGACAGCGACATGGTTTGAGGAGCAGGATAGTATATTAGTTGAATTAGATGGTTACAATTGTTATTGTAATAAAAGCAAAAGAAACCAAAATGATAGGGTCATTTGTTATGTTATGATAATTTTAATGTCTATATGAGTGAAGTTCAACTGCATGGTGCCACTGCATTAAACTTAAAAATTGGTAGTGGTGCAGACATATTCGAGGTTTTAGCTGTGTACCGTAGCAACTCTAATGATAGTGACCATTTATAAAATTTTTTTATGAATATGGTAATTTGGTACGGTATATAGTATTATGTAAGACCTTGTATCTTGTTATATATTTGTTGCTTGAGTAAGGAAAGAGATAAGAGCCTAAATTTATACACTACCTTGGTTTCATTTGAAACACTCTCCAGGCACGCAATGAACTGTTTACTGCAGTATTTTCACTGTCTTCCAACCTTGACTGGATTGTTTTGTCATTGATAATGTGTAACACAAATTAGAAGGTCTTTTATATTAAATATGCGATTCTTTTACTTATAAACAAAAGCTCTTGTCATATATCTATGGTTCTTTAAAAGTCATGAAAACAAGTAAACGGATTTCACTTACATAAATTGTTTCAAAAAGAACAAAAGATGAAAATCATTTACTAATCATACAAAAATTAATTTTCCAAAGACATTCCTTACATCATAAGGTTCTTAAAGATGTATTGGTCGTACATGTGGTTAGAATTAGAGAGTATAAATACATAAATAATGACAAAAATCAAAGACGCTATTTTTCATTCTAAACTTTGTTAATTTATTATATAATTTATTTATAGTTACTTTTGTATGATCTTTTTATATAATGGTGATTATCTTTATTCAGTTTTTATCTAGAACAAGGTCCTTGACGTTTTCTTTGCTGGCTCTTTTCATTATAGAATAATAATTAAGAAACATAGTTTTTTCAGCGAAAACTGCGGAAACATTAAGAAAGGGATTTAAAAGTGATCATTCATTGTAATTATAGTTTTATGGGTACTCATTGTGCGGTATTCTGTCCTAATTATAGTTTTATGGGTACTCATTGTGCGGTATTCTGTCCTAATTATAGTTTTATGGGTACTCATTGTGCGATATTCTGTCCTAATTATAGTTTTATGGGTACTCATTGTGCGATATTCTGTCCTAATTATAGTTTTATGGGTACTCATTGTGCGGTATTCTGTCCTAATTATAGTTTTATGGGTACTCATTGTGCGATATTCTGTCCTAATTATAGTTTTATGGGTACTCATTGTGCGGTATTCTGTCCTAATTATAGTTTTATGGGTACTCATTGTGCGGTATTCTGTCCTAATTATAGTTTTATGGGTACTCATTGTGCGATATTCTGTCCTAATTATAGTTTTATGGGTACTCATTGTGCGGTATTCTGTCCTAATTATAGTTTTATGGGTACTAATTGTGCGGTATTCTGTCCTAATTATAGTTTTATGGGTACTCATTGTGCGGTATTCTGTCCTAATTAGGAATAGAAGGGGTTTTGCAATGGCATCATTATTAGCTATGGAAATGTGCTGGTTTCAATGAGGTTATGTTTAGGCCTATAGGATGTACGTATGAGGATTATTTTTAGGTTAGGTTATGCCAGGTTTGGGTAGATTTGTTTAATTAGGTTTTGTTTGCTTTTATTAGTTTAAGATAACAAAGTATGTTAATATAACAGCATAAGGTGTATGTAGAAAATTTGTGAATTTCTAGACTTAAGGTGAAAAATCCTTCTACCTAATACAAGAGAAATAATAGTACTTTTATATTAAAAAGGTAATAAATGGTTTTATATGCAAAATCAACAAGTGCAACAAAGTGTGTGACATACAATTTTGTGTTAGTTCCAACATGTGAGTTGGTAATGCAAACATCAGGAGACCTAAGTTTGTTCCCTCCCTGTAGATTCAACAATTGAAGGGCGTGTGGGTAAAGCTGTTAAATTATTGATATCTCTCCACGGCCCGCATGCTGGCCAAACAGTAAGGGATTTTCATAAAAAGCACACAAAGTAAGTAATAATTTTTAATCAGTCTAACATAGGCATAAAATAGTACCACTATTGTAAATATGAAAAATATGGCCACTCTTTTAATTCTTTTGTAACATTCATTAGTTTATTGTATTAAAATTTTGTACGAATAATTAATTACTATCTTTGACCAAAAATATACTTTAAAACATCAAGGGGCATCTTGCTAACTCAAATTATTGTTTAAAGTATTTATGTGCAAATATTAATTTTATATTATTCCGTATTTTTGTTTACATTATAATTTTTGTTATACTATCCCGAACTAAACTGACTTGCTAGAATGTCTCTAATTCTCTATAAACAATCCTCAAAATGTTATATTTGAGGCAATTATTATTACAAAATATAATAAAAATTCATAGATTTATACATGCATATAGAGGAGAAACTAACAATGATCTCTTACTAATACTTTTTAATCCCCTTAGGCACATGATCCCTCATTTTTTTCAATAATTTTTACGTTTAAAATTGTCTTTCTCTCACGATTTTTGCAAATCGAGTATTCTATTGTTTTAAACTGTGTTTTTGTATAGATGGTAATATGTAATACCACTGTTTAAACATGCATTCGAAAATAGTAAGATGAAAAAGGATAGAGAATATAAATTACTTATATTGCAGTACATTCTTACCATATAATATAAAATATATAATTAATAAGTACCCAAATAATAAGATTGCAACTTTAATTCTTATGTGAATAAACGAATAGATATAACAAATGTTATGGCTTATTTAACAACTTAAATTGTAAGGTTATCCTACACACATCATTTTATCATATCCATCATAAACCAACAAACACTTTTACGATAGTGTGTTTTATTTCTTTTTGCCCAGCTAGATTATATCCCCGGGGACAGTATAACATTACTAATGATCTGCACTCATTTTATATGGGGTCACGCAGACTCGAATCATTTTTAGGTTTTTTTCCATCATTGTACAATACCTTTCTGTTATTAACTTCGCTCATATTCCTTCACGAACCACCTTCTCTCATCTCTTTTCGTTTGTCTTATAATATACCCACTCATTTTATTCTTATAGTTTTGTTATTGTAACTGTGCTAAGTTTTCTATCAACCCGTTCTGATCTATTAACATGACGATATATGCAGTCATCTGTGAACGGCTTACGTCACTAGATTGTTCTGATTCATCAATGTGACGAGATATGCATTCACCTGTGAACGGCTTACGTCACTAGATTGTTCTGATTAATCAATGTGACGATATATGCAGTCAGCTGTGAACGGCTTACGTCACTAGATTGTTCTAATTGATCAAAGTGACGATATATGCAGTCATCTGTGAACGGCTTACGTCACTAGATTGTTCTGATTGATCAAAATGACGATATATGCAGTCACCTGTGAACGGCTTACGTCCCTACATTGTTATGATTCATTAATGTGAGGATATATGCAGGCACCTGTGAACGGTTTACGTCACTAGATTGTTCTGATTGATCAAAGTGACGATATATGCAGTCACCTGTGAACGGCTTACGTCACTAGATTGTTCTGATTGATCAAAGTGACGATATATGCAGTCACCTGTGAACGGCTTACGTCCCTACATTGTTATGATTCATTAATGTGAGGATATATGCAGGCACCTGTGAACGGTTTACGTCACTAGATTGTTCTGATTGATCAAAGTGACGATATATGCAGTCACCTGTGAACGGCTTACGTCCCTACATTGTTATGATTCATTAATGTGAGGATATATGCAGGCACCTGTGAACGGTTTACGTCACTAGATTGTTCTGATTCATCAATGTGACGAGATATCTAGTCACCTGTGGACGGCTTACGTCCCTACATTGAACTAAGTGATTTCTCTTAAAATTTTAGAAGTGCTAAAGAAATGAACACTGTAAAGTTGAACGTACGACTTGTATTGAATCTTTAGAAAGCTTGTAGTTTTGATTTTACTTAACGTTATAGTATTTTAGCATAACAGAACCATTAACCAACATTTACTTCTTGTGCTCTTGAGTTTATTTAGGTTAGAAACATGGAACTCCCTTACTGTTTGTCCAACATGTGGCCCGTGGATAGATATCAATAATTTAACAGCTTTACCCACACGCCCTTCAATTGTGGCGTATACAGGGAACAAACTTAGGTCTCCTGATGTTTGCATTACCAACTCACCAGTTGGAACTAACACAACACTTTATATCACTCACTTTGTGATTATTTTCCTAATTATTGTTGCATTTTAATTATAAAACTATTTATAGGTAAAATCAAAACTTGACTTAAAGTGAATCAAGAAAATGAATTATTGACCTAATGTTAACTAAAACACATAATGCTTACAAAGACATTTTGTTCAATATAACATTTTATTATTTCAACCATGATGTATGGTATTTTATGCAAGACTGAAAAATACCATAGTATAACTCGCGAGGTTTACCGAGGCACTTAGCCAGGCGATGCGCAGTAGACTAATTGGAGTGGGGGAGCCACCGAATCAGTGTGGGCCATATGGCAAATAAAAACAGAAAATAAAATCATCTGAAATTTAAATTGTTGTTTACAGCCTGACTTAACCTTGTTATTCTTAATACATAATTATTAAATAATTGTAACAATCATTACTAAATAATTAATAAATAACGTGTTTATTGATATATTGATAAGTTTATTTATTTCGTTTATTTTTGTTTATTTTTAATTAATTAATTTTTTTATAGATATATTGATAATATCATAATTTGAGTTATAAGAAAATTAATGAACCTATTTCCAGAGTAGAATTTGTAAAGACAGAATAGAATGTTGTATGAGGTTTTAATTCACATTAAAAATGTAAACAACCCTTCTGATTGGCCGATATAAGAAAATGTAAACAAACAACAAAGGAGGCAAAAATAAATTCTTTTCTACACAGAGATGCTATGCAAGCGCAGCTCGACCGGCAACACGGTAACTAACAGATTACTGATTAGTCACTTTGATGGAGGGGTATAACAATGGTGGGACTGGGACTGCCCTCCCCTCCACTCCTGGTATTATTCCCCTCACGCGCAGGCCTAGTGTCTCGGTAAGCCTCGCGAGTTATATTTTAGATCCAAACAAAGTTACTTTAGTTGATATTGTAAACATTTAACTGATAATATACGGTCACATCTTGTTGTAAAATATAATGCCTATCTTCAATGTTTAGTTTTAATATAATAATTAAGTAAGTAATATCTATTTTTTTCTCAGCTAGGTTTTATTGTTTTATTTCTTCTATATTAGTAAACTCGCTTTGCTCGTTGGGGGCTTCGCTCCCAAACCCCCTTGGAGTTCAGGCCAATTCGTTGAATATAAAAAGTTCACTTGATGAAATGCTGTCCACCTGGATGGTTGTACACTGTCCTTGACGTTGGTTCGTTTGTATGGACAATGAAGTTTTCATAAAATGACTGATATGTCAGGTTAGGGAAAATGGGATCTTGAGGTCTATTGAAGTACACGATAAGCTTGGAACTAGGTTTAGCGGTTGCATCTGCCAACTGGCCTGGCCTGAAAATGACTAACTGTTTACCTTCAAGGTGTACAGGCAGACAGTCAACGCTGGGCTCTAGCTTTGAAATTGGAAAGTCTAAGAGACGCCAGCATGCATCGCTAGCACCAATCATTCTCTTCGTCACGTAATGCTCTACCTCATCTTCCTGTTTACCGAAAGATGTAACAGTTACATTCTGAAGAGAACCACGCTTCATGAGATATTTGTAAAGGTATTTGATTATGTGACGAGTAGACGCAAGCTCCAATTTTATGTGTGCCTCATATTTTAATAAAAGTGTGGCATTGTACGGTACAACCCACCCATCATGAACAGCAATAGTCTTTCTTCTTGATATTATGTTCCCCTTATTATTGTAATCTCACCTGTACTGGACAAACCCCCTTTCATCTACATGTGTACCTCGGCCAGCAGGCTTTCGGAAAAACTTTGTATAACAACCTTTGGCAGAGACCCAGCACAAGAAGTCGGTGCGATAATCTGTTCCACAGGGTCTGTGAACCATATGTCTCAGCACCAACTCCCAGAACCTACCACCGACTTCTTCTTCCGAGGGAATATTTGCCCGAATAACAGAATCAATGTCGGATCCCTGAACTGGACCGCCTCCGTCAATCTTGAACACAATATGAGCATGAGGTAATCCCATCATTTGCATCTCGATGACGTAGACGATATAAGTTAGGCAGCCGAACATTGCTCCACTACGCAGATCTCGGAGAAGCTCAAGAGGTTTTATGTGGAAGACTCTGCGGGCCGTAGAAGGGTCACTTCGGCCAGTACTATAGGGGCAAGCTTTCTTGTTTTCCTCCCATGTTGCACTATACGTGAAGGTCAAGGAGAAAGTAGGTGAGCCTTGTCTTGCAACTCCATCCAGAGCTGCATTCGACAACATCAAACGGGTCAGTGAAAAGTAGCTGTCACACAGAAATAGGTGGGCCAGATTATTACCATCATTGGAAAAATCAAAATGGCGCTTTTCATTCACTGGATGTGGATTAAACAGATACAGCAGTTCATTTACCCTCCAAAAGGAGACAGTAACTGTTTGACCCGTGAAAAGGAATCCGATATCTTTTTAATTTACAGCCAATATGTCTTGTAATTTTTCAGTAAGTGACGAAACAGTGTCATGCCAATCATCTTTCGTTAGGGAATAAAGTGCATCGTAAATGTGCTCTAGTTGTAACAGAGAAACTGACTGATTCAAAACATGAATGACTGATGGCAATTCTTCTGGAAACAAGTACCGCCAGTACAATTCTCACTACGCAGTGTTTTGTAAATGCGATCACCACTCATTAAGGAAGATTATAACTGTTTTGAAAGCAATGATTTATATAAATTTAATGAGGAAAATGTTTTTGAATGTTGTCGCATAGAAATATATACGTTTAAAACAATATTTGTTTCATTGTACATAATTCCATCAGAAAGTAATCTTAAAGTATTCTTGAGAATACTAGAAAATCTTTTCACCCTGCTAAATAAAGAATCAAAAACAAAAAGCATTTTTATAGCAGCTGACTTCAATATTGATATTATGGATAGTTGTAAGCTTCCAAATCAAAGGGACTTATTTTTAAATTTGATTAGAATGTACGGATATGTTGCTAATTTTCAAACACCAACAAGAATTACTGTAAGAAGTAAAAAATGCATTGACAATATTGTTACTAACAGAATTGCTAAAAGGGATGTCAAAATGAATTTAGAATTAGGTCTTTCAGATCACAGGGCTCTTTTTATACAGCTAAGTAGCAGTGAAATATATGTAAAATGTAGGCCTATTAAAAACCCCAGTTTCAAGAAAAAAATTTTCTCAGTTAAAAATAGAGGATTTTTTATTGACTATATCTCAAAGGTTGAATGGAATGTTTTGTGCCATAAAAACAATGAATGTAGGCCTAGTTATTTCTATAGTTTATTTTTAAATAGTTTAAAGTCTACTTTTGAGATGTCTTTCCCATCAAAGTTTTATCACAATAACAGGAAAAAAAATTCAAAATGTTGGGTTACTGAAGGCATTAAAATTTCTAGCTCAAAAAAATGGAATTAAGTAGGATTGCCAAAACCACAAGTGATGTTAATTTTATTAATTATTATAAAACATATAGGAACATTTTTAAGATAGTTTGTAATAAGGCACGACAGATATGCAATTATAAGTTTATAGAGCAGTCTGAAAATAGAAGTAGGGCAGTTTGGGATGTTGTGAAGTCAGAGCTTGGTGTGAAAAAAAGTAGGAAAGATTTTACAAACATGCAAATAGAAAACAAAATAAGTTCCCATGGTCAGGAAATAGCTAATTTTTTTAATTTTAAGTACATAAATATTTCAGATGAAGTGAAAGCCTCTGCTGATAAATCTAGAGCAATGAAATTCATAGAAAACTATAGTAAAACTTTACCCCCCATTTTCAGTTTCAAACATGTTTCAGCCATTCGATAGAGAATGTAATTAAGTCATTGAAAACAAAAAAACCCTGTAGGGTGGGATGAGATCCCAATCGTGGTGATAAAGGACACTAAAAGTTTTATCTCCCAACCTCTTTCTTTCATTGTGAATGACTGTTTTGATAGAGGAGTATTTCCTGATGAACTAAAATTTTCTGAAGTGAAGCCTCTTTTTAAGAGAGGGGAATCAGAGAATCCCGACAATTATCACCCCGTATCAGTGTTACCTTCTTTCTCAAAGATATATGAAAAAATTGCTTTTAATCAGATATTAAATTTTTTTGAGAAAAATAATTTACTTGTAAATGAGCAATTTGGTTTCAGACCAGGCAAAAGTACAGTTTTAGCCATGTCAGAGCTTTTACATCAGGTTTCGACTGCCTTGGATGGATCGCAGAGCACGGCTGCCGTGTTCTGTGATTTATCCAAGGCTTTTGACTGTGTCGTACATGACATTCTATTAGAAAAACTGAAATTTTATAATTGTTCTAGGTCTGCACTGTTATGGATTCAGTCCTATTTATCAAACAGATATCATAGAACTATTATATCAAAGAATAATCAACAGTTCACCTCGAAATGGGAAGGAATTAAATGTGGGGTTCCCCAGGGATCTATTTTAGGGCTGCTGTTATGCTTAATATATGTAAACGATGTTCCGTCTAATGTTTCAACTAATTTAGTTTTTTATGCTGATGACACCACTGCAATTCTCAAAGCTAAGCATAGTGAGGAACAAATACCTCATTTTAATTCATCTCTCTCTCAGCTTTCTAACTGGTTTAAAAAAAAACAGGAAACAAAATTTTAATCAGGTAACAAATTTTGGAAACAAAATTACGCTGTTGCACCAAAACGCTCAGGTAGCAACGAACAAAGGAGATGAGTTCACTCTCTTGTGTGAGGTACTCAATCCCGATATTTTGGTCGTTTCGGAACACGGCTTCAATGACAACAATATCGAACACTTCAAAATTCTAAACTATCAATTAGCTAATTCTCAAAGCAGAACTTCCACTAAAGGAGGAGGTGTAGCAATCTTCACGAAAGATTCATTTCTCTTTACCCCATACAGACTGACTGATTCAACTGACAAAATCTTTGAGAAAACTGGGGTGAAAGTAACGACTAAAACCTCACAACTCACAATCATCGGGTTATATAGATCCCCCAGCGGAAATGAAGATCTGTTTTTTCAAAATTTCGAACAATTGCTGTCTGATGTGACGGATAGGCGGAACGACTTTGTTATCGTCGGAGACTTTAATATCGATACTCTCGATGTTAACAGTGCCACGACTAGACGACTAGATAACTTATTGAAGTCGTTCGGCTTGGTCTGGTCGATCGATTCTCCCACGAGGGTGACGGATCGTTCAGTGACAGCCATCGACAACGTTGTGACAAACCTAATTGACGCGAGGGTGTATGTGGTCAACACAGCTATATCAGACCACTGCGGCCAGTTGGTTGTCATTGAAAGTCACGCACCTCAACGAATTCCTATTACACAAAAAACAGTCAGAGTCACGAGGCCCGATAACATAGCACTCCTTAACTATGCTTTCGAGAAAGAGATGGAGTTTTCTAAACTTCATTGACCCAGCTGAGCAGCAATTTTCAACATTCTTGAACACATTCAATTTTCACCTAAACGTGAGTTGTCCCTTAATTAAAAAACAAAAAAAAAGAAGCACAGTAAATGCACATGGATTACCAAAGGTATTCTAGTGTCAAAAGAAAAATTGTTGTTCCTCAACACACATCAAATGAAAGATTCAAACAATATTTTCTAAATTATAAACGGATCTATAGGAAAGTTATAAGAGCCGCAAAGGCGTATGACGTAAATAAAAGATTGCTCACTTCAAAACATTTGTCGAAAACCGCTTGAGCCATCATAAACAATAAGAAACCACTGACAGACAAATAGATAGAACTACAAATTGGAAATGAACACGTCAATGATCCCTTAAAGGTCCCTGGTGTGTTCAATAGTTTTTTTGCTTCGGTTGGTTCAGACCAGGGACTAAGTTCCTCAGTAAACCAGCCATCCCTTTTTTTAAAACACAGCCCGATAGCCTCCATGGCTCTGAGCCCAGTTAATGAGGAGGAATTAGCCAGAGTGATAAGAGACCTTCCAACTAAGAAGTCAAATGACTCAACTATGTGTCAACGTGGCTCCTCAAACAGTGCTCGAAGCATTTATTAGGATCACTAACACACTTGATTAATATTTAATTTCACTCTGGGACTTTTCCCATCCCCCTCAAAACTGCAAAAGTTATCCCAATTTTCAAAAAGGGTGATCCTTTGTCCCATCAAAATTACCGACAAATTTCAATGCTGCCTGTTCTTAGTAAGGTTTTTGAGAAAGCTTTTCTTACACGTTGCTTACATTTTTTGGAAAGCCATTGGAAAGGATTTACTGTCTGACAACCAATTCGGCTTCCAAAGTGGTAGATCGACAACAAACGGGGTGGTGCATCTGGTCGATATGATAGTGGAGGGCATTGAGAGCGGAGAGATGACACTAAGTGTATTTCTAGACTTATCAAAGGCCTTCAACTGTGTGGACCACAACATCCTAATTCGTAAATTGGAACATTACGGGATACGAGGAGTGCCACTTAGATGGCTTGAATCGTTTCTTAGTGACAGAAGGCAATTTGTAAAAATCTCAGATGTTAGTTCGAGGGAGGAGCTGCTGAGATACGGGGTACCTCAGGGCGCTATTCTCAGCCCACTCCTCTTCTTGGTCTACGTCAATGACGTTGGCTTATCGGTGCACAACGGGCGACTCGTTCAGTACGCCGATGACACGACTCTCTGGTTCAAAGCAAATTCAAAACACGAACTGGAACAATTGTCCTTCTTAGAGCTCAATAGCACAATTCAACAGTATAATCAGCTCAACCTCAAAACAAATCCTGCAAAATCCACATTCATCCGGTTCCGGTTACGACAAGTCGACTCGGATCATAGTCTTGCAGTAATGATAGATGAGGCCGAGACCGAAGAAGTTTATTCGACGAAATTCCTTGGGATACACCTTGATCGAGGTTTGACCTGGGAATGTCACGTCGATAGCATATGCTCAAGATTGTCTTCAGGAATTTTTGTGCTGAGGCAACTAGCAAAATATTGCCCTACTCAGATACTGATGACGGCATATTATGGAGTAATCTACCCGCATCTTTCCTACGGGATAGTTTTGTGGGGGGCTTGCTCAAACTCTCTTTTGACAAAAAATTTCGTCCTTCAAAAAAAAGCAACTCGAATAATTGCAAAGTTAAATCCCAGAGAGTCGTACAAAGAAACGTTTAAACAACTAAAACTGCTGACACTTCCTTGTCTCTATATTTTAGAAACGTGCATGTTCTTCAGTACCAAATGCCAACATGTAAGAGGTAGCGACTTACACTCATACCCAACTAGAGGCAGGGAGGACTACCGAACTGGGAGATACAGAACGGTGGTCCATGAACGACTGCCTTCCTAGGCGGGAGTTCATTTTGTCAACAGGTTGCCTAACGCAATCAAAAGTGCCACAATGCCCAAGGTATTCAAAACTCGTCTGAAAACGTTTCTGATTGATAACGCTTTCTACAGTACTGACGAGTTCATGGCACATGAATGGGGGATCTAATTGGCTGACTGACTAGGGGCTAGACTGGGATAATCCGAATAAAAGGGAGCCTGTATGAAAAATAAATTGTACAGTATGTTTGAATGAGATTTTCATGTTAGTATGAATGGAAAATTTTAGCTATAAATATTAACTATGACGATTCCATACAATTATATATTGTTTTAAGCAATAAACCTATTTATTATTATTATTTTATTTATTATAAGCAAATGGCCTCGGATTAAACATTTCAAAAACCAATTTAATTAAGTTTTCAACCCTTCAAAATAAAGAAGTTTTTAACCCTGAGATTTCACTAGACGGGGAACAAATATTTTTTATTGAAAGTACAAAATGTTTAGGAATTAAAATAGATCAAAATTTAACATGGAGATCACATATCAACATGATTGGGAAAAGACTTAATACTTCAGTGTATCAAATGCTTGTCATTTGAGAAGTAGTTGATTTAAAAACTAAAATTATGGTTTATTACACATTATTTCATTCAGTTATTCAGTATGGTATTGAGTTTTGGGGAGTAGCGTCTGAAGCCTTTGCAATTTTTAAAATTGAAAAAAAAATATCTCAGAATAATGACTTTTTCACCTCCACGAACATCATGCAGACCTCTTTTTAAAGATATAGGAATACTCACTCTGCCTTGTTTGTATATTTACAGAGATTTGGTGTATGTGAAGACTAACTTAAAATGTTTAACTAAGAATCAACATCACCACAGTTACCATGCCAGATTTAAGAGTGACTTCCCATATCCCAAACATCGGCCTAGTCTTTTTGAGAAAACACCCCATTATATGGGTATGAAATTGTTCAATAAATTACCAAATATTTACAAGAACAATGATGAAATTTCTAAGTTTAAAAAACAAATAAAATCATTTTTACTTGTCAAAGCATACTATTCTGTTGACGAATACTTAAATGACAATTTCATTTAAAGCTGCATTTTGTGTTTGACTAAGTAATTTCTAATAAATTACTTTGCTTTAATTTAAGAGTAGGCCTAGCTTCTAGATCTGACAATGTCACCTGTTTTTCTAGCTGTGCTAGACTTGAAAATGTATTTGTGACAGTAAAGAAATTGATTTGATAAGGATTGCATCGATTGCAGTTGTCGTAAAATGTCCACCAAGACTCTTTCATGCAAGGGCACAAGCAGAATTAGCCACACAATGAGCATTTCTACTCCATGTGAAGAGTTCATTGTTGCCCTGATAAAAGAACCCCTCGGCAACACAAAAAAAATCTGTTAATGAGAAGTTAAAATGTATCGTAGAGAGTTAAAATGTAAAATTACAATTAAAGTAAATGGAGAGGAAGAAATTGGAAACAAAAAATAATATAAAGTCTCGAAAACAATCAGAAGAAATTCGTGGTTAATTATTAATCATAATAAAAACGTATGAAATGAAAGAAACGGGAGAATATACCTAGAGTTTATGTTGAAAAATAGCGATGATAGAAGATTCGTATCACCATGCAGTGAAAACGATTCAGTTTTCAATAGGGCAGAAAGCCAAACAATTGAACTGTTCAGTACTGAAGGTAATTCAAGCGTGTAGAGGCCGTAGGGTGTCAGACTGAGGCATGGAAAGCGGCATCATCCTTAAATAACCTCGGTGGGACTTGTTTCAATCGACTGAGGGCCGTTCTACCAACCGTTCTAAAAACGTTTCTCGCAGATGCTGTAGCGACACGTTTCAATCGACAAAGGCCCGGTCTACCAACTGTTCTAAAATCGTTTATCGCTGTCACTGGAGGGTACCTAAACTAACAAACAAATTCCGAAAATACAGCGTAAAACTATGATTGGCCTTTAGGCAACAAAAATGAATACAAATTTTTTTTTACATATATTTTATCTGTCCATAAAGTTATGTACACAATTTGAATACGTAAGTGAATAAGTGAGTAATATATTTTTGACAAAACTCAACTTTACCTACTTTTTGTGAGGAAACGTGTTATATATAAAGCAGTTAAGTATATAATTTAAATATTCTATTAGATGTTGTCCAAACTAAATATACAGCTTCAGTAAAAAAAAACTGCAACTCTGCAAACAGGTCGGCGTTTTCACGTCAGCCATTTTGATTTTTTTCTAGGTTATGAAAAGTTACAAATCAAATTGTATAGCAGTTTTCGTAACAAAGTAGTAAAGATAAATAGTGTGTACGGGTTTTAGGTTCTTAAATTATCGTAATACAGCAATAAAATACGAAAAACCTAACGAAAATAGAATTTTATGGATGAAAAGTGAAATTTGATGATTTTTTTGCATAGTTAATATCAAAAATACCAAAAAATTACTTCTTAACAATGTTGTAGGAAATTTAATTACAAATCTGAAGTATGATGTCAGCAATTCAAAATTCGCGTCCGCCATTTTAGATGATAACGGGTGATTATCCATTGATCACAGGGGGCTCCCAATATGATCTTCGGGGGGGGGGGTTTCTATTTAAGATGATCATAAGAAATTACCTTAGTTTTTATTGGATACTATCTAAGTTGATAACGGAGGCACAAATTCAAATTTATGAACTTTTGGTGAGGAAACGATTGAATATACCACAAAAAAGTATACGACACATTTCGTACAGAATTTAATTGTTAATTTGAAAATTTCATTAGGTGTTATCCAACCTAATTATTAGAGATTCTGTAAAACAAAAACCTCAACTGTGCAAACAGGTAAGCGTATTTTCGTCAGCCATTATGTTTTTTTTTTTTTTTTTGGGTTATAAAAAGTGCAAAATCCAACTGTATAGCATTTTAGTAACAGGAAATGTTAGGGTAAATAGTATGTAAGGTTGTAGGTTTCTGGCTTCTTTTAATCATGATTAAATAGGATGATCTCTTCCAAACAAATCACTTGTTTTCGACAAAACTTAACTTTGCTGACTTTTTGCGAGGAAACTATAGTAGTACCACAAAAATGTACATTAATTTTTTTGTACAGCATTTAATTGTTAGATTGAACATTTCATTAGATGCTATCTAAACTAAATGTTACAGCTTCAGTAAAACAAAAACTTCAACTCTGCAAACAATACAGCCATTTCACGTCAGCCATTTTGCATTTTGTCTAGGTTATAAAAAGTGAAAAATCAAAGTTTATAGCAGTTTGATAACAAAATTCTAAACGTAAATAACGTGTAGGGTTTTAAGCTTATAGTTCCTTTAAATCATGCTTAAATGGGACGAACTATTCCAAAAAAATTACATGTTTTTGAAAAAAACTCAAGTTTACCGACTTTTTCTGAGGAAACTATTGTATATAGCACAAAAACATACAGGTCACTTTTTGTGCAAAATTTTATTTTCAATTTGAATATATCATGTGGTGTTAAATAAACTAAAAATTAAAGTTTCAGTAAAACAAAAACCTCAACTCTGCAAAAAGATAAATGTTTTCACGTCAGCCAACAATGAAATCCACATTCACAGAACACTTGCTCTCTACAGACCACACGTACACAAAAATGGAAGAAAACATGAAAATATTAAATTTTATGAAAAAGGGCAAGAAAATGAATAGAACAGAAGAATAACATATATATTTAGCACAACAAGAAAATCCAGTGAACATATTGAACACACAAATCAATTATACAAACCCAAATTTTGATCATATTCGAAACATTAAAAATTAGAATTAAAAATATCACCCACTTATCCATATTCATAAATATTTATAAGAAACCACATGCTTTACAATTTTATTTAAAGAATTATTATATACTTGACTTAATTTACACTTGAAAATGACCATAAAGTTGAAACATGTCGTGTGAATCAATTTTAATAAAAAATGTTATGGGTACTTAGTTTTAAATTTTATTACATCCTAAAAATACGTAAGTAGTCCTAATTTTTAACCTTATATTAATATTAATATACTATATATATATACTTCACTTATACTATTAGTGACATAATGAACAATTACAAATCATTTGTTTATCCATTTAAAATATAAAAATATTTGGAATATTACATTCTACCGCACATGGTAACAAACTAACGGGAGACTTAAATTGCCTATCTCCACTGATATATGAATGGGAGACAATTATGACCACTCAAATCTATATCCAACTTCAATTTAAAGTAAATGTTGATTATGACTCATAAAACACAATTTATGTTTAAATTAACCTAAATATGTATTGATTAAACGCTGTGTGCATATGAACTATAGTAGGTATCCAGGACTTTGGACTCAAACTAATTATAAATCAATAAATGTTTAGTTACATTTTATTATTCAGTATGAAAATGTTATAATGGCCATTGAACCTCTAAATTTACTATTTATTAATAATAACGTCAACATTGAAAAAAAAAACAATACAAGTTTTAGAATAATAAGTAGAGTTCAGATGTTTTACCTCCATTCTATACAGTGGGAGTGAAAATATTGAAATGAAAAATAGAGGAATCAGTAACCAACCAAACTCCGAGCAAAAAGGACAGAAACTGAGCCAAAATAAATTCTGCTTATAATAATTATGTTAGAAAACCTCTTTACAGAATAATAATTAAGCTTTTAGTAGGCCTGATGTTTGTTATAAGAAGCCTGTTCTGTGTCATTATTGAACTCAAATTATTTATCACCATCAAGTAAACAACACAAATCGAGACAAAGTATAATAAAAAGTCAATAAAGAATATAAATGGCAACAAATACTATAGAGAAGTTTGTTATTCTAATAGAAATTTGAAAAAACAACTTTATGTTGGTTTGTAATATATAAAACTTCATATAATTTATTTAATTGATTAAAAATGCATAAAAAATAACAGATACAATTATAAACAAGCATTCAACGGCTATGGAATTTTTTAATTGCGCTTTAACCAGTCAGTATAGTCATAATTTTTCTAAAAATATTGTTTTGCCATATTTAAAGGTATATTTGAATGTGACTCATTTATTAATGTAAATACTTTATATCAACTGAGACCAAAAATATGATGTTATATTTTTATTTTTAACCATACATAATATTTAAAAGTTTGAAGAGGGATTTGACTAATAATTAATCGAATATATTTCAATAAATACAAGTTTTTTGGTACTTATTTATATATAATGTAAGTGTACTCAACCCATAAGTACATGGCGTGTAGAGTATTTATTTATCGTGTATTTACAAGTCTATTGAACAATCCGTGTGAGAGTCAAGTCGGCAGATTTATTGACAAGTGGTCTGTCATGAATATCTTTAGTGTGATAATACAAATTACTATTGTATTAAAAAAAAGTGTATCAAAGAAACTACAAGCAGTCTTGCTTATTATATATCATATATCAAGAAGATGACACACAATCTTACATAAATGGCATCATTATTCCTCATTATTATTCGTATTTTATGTGCGATATTGGCCATTATTCTCCAAAATACAACTACAAGCAGTCTTGCTTATAATACAGGGTGTCCCATAAGTAACCAGCCAAACTTCTGGAGGTTATTCCTTGGGTAAAAAAAAATGACATATGTACAAATCGTCTATCTCGCTCCATTATCTGGCTATCTGTCTGTATGTGTTTTTTACTAAAAACTTAATATCTCTAAAATTATTTAAGATAATACCATGAAAATTGGAATAAATGTTGATATTTGCTGTGTTCATGTACTATTTAAATTTAATTTTGTTTCAACAATCCTTTTCCTTTTCGAAATGGCGGCTGTTTAAAATTTTTAAAGCCAAATATCATAATAAACCTGTTTACAACAAAAACGTTTAAGAATCTATTTCTACAAATAATTGTACAAAACGTTTTAAGATTGAACACTATGTCACAAACCCCCCTTTTCTAGATCCTACAAAAATTGGGGTAATTTGCGCACGTCCGGGATCGTTAACTTGGGCGTTAATAAAAATACTCGCTTGGCTGCTAAAATATAAAAGGTTGATTTATTTAGTAAAAGAACTTAATAATAATAAATCACAATAATAAAACGATTAGAAGATGTCTTAAAATACAAGAAAAATAAAACAAGTAATCACACAAATCATACAATGATATAATACTAAAACAGCTATTCAAATTGGTTCTCAAACTCTAAACAAGTCTCTAACTGAAAAATACATGAACAACAAATTTTACACAAATATAAATGAACCTGGGCAATGGTGCTGCTGGCAATGGACCTGTATAAAAATAAATGGGTTTATAATTATTATGACTTACTTGTATATGTGTCGTCTCAAACTCGAACTGGCTTTGAAATAAAAATAAATCCCCTTATTACGACTCTAACTAGAGTCACCAAGAAAATCCCTAAGTCCTGACTAGGACCCTACACAAAACCCAGGATCTTCCCAAAACACTCGAGAGACCTAATGTCTCCTCGACTCTCTCGACTTCCTCCGCCAACCTCGTATATATTCAACTCGTCAATGCCACCAGCACCATGACCCGAGTTCTGACCTTCACCACACTTCTCTCAATCTGACCTCCACCTATGTTATACTACTAAATCTAAAATAAAATTGATACAAATTGTACAAAATGCTAATAATAAAATAACTATAAATATCTACTTTATATCTGATCCCCATCTCCTGACAACTATTAACTGAGAAATTACAATTTTTATCAAATAAAATTATGCTTGATATTAATAAAATTGGAAACTTTAGTAAAGTGACATTTATTTACTAAAAACTAAATACAGTAGGAGTAAGTTAGAAGTGACGTTTATTACAACATAAAAACAACAGTAAAGAACAACAGAAAAAATACTAGTGATCCTACAACACATGCTCAAAGTGCCCACCATCCAAGTCTATGCATCGTTCTAGTCGATGTCTCATTTAACTTCTCATTCGTTCAAATACACCCGGTTTCTGTCTAATCGTATTGCAGCCATCCACTATTCTTTCCCTTAACATTTCAATACTTCCAACAGGTATTTGGTATACTAAAGATTTAAGGCAACCCCATACAAAGAAGTCCAGGGGGTTTAAATCAGGAGACCGGCAGGCCACATTACAGGACCACCACGGATATACATTTGTTTCTAAAAACCTGTCTTAAGTGTAGTCTAACATCGACACTAAATGTGCAGGAGCACCATCCTGCGTAAACCACATTCAACTTCTTTCGTGTAAAGGCTTGTCTTCTAATAGTTCAGATAACAAGTTTAGTAAACAGTCTAAATATGATGGTCCGTTTAGTCTATTTGGCAAAAATACAAGTTCTAACAATTTATCTCCAATAATACCTATCCACACATTAAAATAAAATCGTACTTGGTAACCAAACTTTTGGAGGTTATTCCTTGGGTAAAAAAAAATGACATATGTACAAATTGTCTATCTCACTCCATTATCTGGCTATCTGTCTTTATGTGTTTTTTACTAAAAACTTAATATCTCTAAAATTATTTAAGATAATACCATAAAAATTGGAATATATCTTAAATCTAAATCGTGCATTGCGATGTAGCATGAGGGTTGAAATCAGCCTAAAAATGGATGTTATGGTAATTGAAAATACCTTCTTTTGAAAAATCCTGCCTCATCGGTAAACAAAATACTTGGCATAAATAGTGGAATAAAAGCAATTTTTCCTAAAAATCATTGACACAGATTAATTCTAGGCTAGAAGGCTCTTTCAGAAAGACTTGGGACAAGTTGAATATGATATGGATACAACTGTTGATCTTTCAAAATACGCCACGCAGAGTTTTTTGACATTCCTTCTACCTGTGACAACCTTCTAACACTCGTACTAGGGGTTTCTTAAATGGCATTTAATATTCTTTCTTGAGCTCTAACAGTTGTCACTGACACTGGACGACCCGACTTTTTAACTTTAATAAAAGTTCCACGCTCCCTCAGGGACCTATGAACAGTTACGAACTTCTCTCGATGAGGAGTTCTTCGATGGGGACATTTTTCTTCATAGAGCCGTACTGCCGCGGGAGAATTTCCATTAGCCTATCTATAAAAAATGAATGTCTGCTAATTCTTCATTTGAATAAATAAGCATTTTGGATCATGAAAAAACTAAATAAGATAGTAAATTAATACCAGTGCAAGCACACAAACTATCTCAAGAAAACACCCTTAACTTCACTGTTTTTTTTTCTCTTTTTAATAATGAACTCCAATTGATAACAAATAAAATAGGTGTTTTCCAACAACGAACTGTCAAAATTACAATCAGCTGATAACCATTGACAGTATTTTTTTTCAATTTCCATTTTAGCTGTAAAAATCTATTTAGCACTAATCTAATTTTTAGTAAATAAATGTTACTTTTCTAAAGTTTCCAATTTTATTAATTCCAAGCATTTTTTATTTGATAAAAATTGTAATTTCTCAGTAAATAGTTGGTCAATCTTAAAACTTTATATACAAATATTTGTAGAAATAAATTCTTAATCTTTTTTATAACGCACAGGTTTTTAGTAAAATTGGAGGTTATTAAGATATTTGGCTATAAAAACTTAAGAGCCTTACATTATAATGGTTTGGCCACTATTTTGAAAAGGATTGTTGTAAAAATATGAAATTTAAATATTAAATGAACACTATAAAGATCATTTAATATTTCATACCAATTTTCATGGTTTTATGTTAAATAATTTTAGAGATATTAATTGACTGTTAAGCAATATTCCTCATTATTATTCGTATTTTATGTGTAATATTGGCCATTATTCTCCAAAATATAAGAATATCAAGTGAAGTACAAGCAGTCTTGCTTAACATACTTCTATATCAAGAAGATGATTCAAAATCTGTCTTTATATTATGTGTATATCAATATATTGACAAGCAATATCCCCCAATGTTACACGTGTTTAATGATCTATATTGGCCATTATCCATAAAAATACAAGTATATCAAGTGATATACAAGCTGTCTTGCATAATATATCTCCTACATCAAGAGGAAGACAAGCAATCTGACTTAATAGCACAGTTACATAGATTCACTGCTAAGCAATATGCCTGAATAGTACACGAATTTCATTTGCAAGACAAACAATCCTCTTTATTTCTCTACGTATATAAAGAGCACGTCAGACAATCTAACTCAATTTAATATTATAGATGAATCAAACACTCAAGTAAATATAGTTTTTTATTTTGTACATGAATAATAATGTAACTCAATATTATTACTACTTCAAGTGAAAGACAAACAGTCTTCATCAATAGTTCAAGTATATCAAGGTCACGACAAGCAGCCTTACTTAATAATTATCCTATATCACCTGTGTGACAAGCAACTCTCTCGTGTTCTCGTGACTAGTGACCCGACAAGCGATTTCCTACTTAAGTGAAGTACTATAACATAACCAATCATTAATTAATACTGAAATTAACATTTTAATTTTAAATAAGATATATCTAAACTCATTTACTTAATAGCACCCCTAGATCAGCTTTATATAGTATAAAATTGCCTTTTACATAGTATTTAGGCCTAAACACATGACCAGGACACCGATTGGTGATCAGTGTAGTTGTGATACAGTGGTTTAGCAGGCTGATGTTTTTTTATTAAAATAAATTCATTTACATTGGAAATTTTGTAAAGGTTAAGATATCAACATTCAATGTTATAAAAATATAATAGAATCGGATTAAAAGCATGTACATGTATTTTTTTAATGGTCAAATAACGTTATACATAAAAACTAATCACAGTAATTTCTTGAGCTCTATCGGCTTGGTTATCTGTTGATTAGCTTTGATAACAATATTAGACCAAAGTTTAGTGTAAAATCTGGCTTATTTACAATACCAAACTATAGTTTATTTGTGTAGTTATTGACACGATTTGACTTTACAACAAATACTGAAACAATGAGGAGCCGTTGGACACGCTACAGCCAATGGCGTGGCTGTGTAAGCCAGCCGCAACCATAGCAACCCTTTAACGTTTTGTATTGTTACCTCGTTTTAGTTCTTTGTAATTTAGCTGTCCAATAGCCTACTTGTTTCATATTGTAAATATGAATGGTAGTAAACATATTATAATTGTGGACTTCACGTGTGTTATTAGTGATTATGCATTTATAAAATATCCAATTGTTTATAGATCATTCTTATCGCAATAATTTTGTATTGCAATATTGTTAGAATTGATTAAAAATGCGTTTAAGCGAGTTTTCTTCTGCTTCAACTATTTTCTGTCTTATGCGAAATGGAGTATGACTCTTGGCAATACCACGCGTCTGAGCTCATTCAGAGGCCACTAATCGAGCTAATGCCAATAAAATATACTATAGGTGTAATAAATCCTATAGAGATAATCTACTATATTGTTTCTTGGTTTTAAATGACCAATTATTTAGTTATGTAAGAAGGCACACCGGCAAGTTATGCTTAATTAACGGTTAGACTGAACGTAAATAAACTAGGTAGTATAAAAAAACCGAGTCGTATTTAAAATTGATGACGTATTTCCACTCCATCATTTTACTTTTCAGTTTTACTAATAATATCTAAACTTTAAAATGCTCTTCTGTATTGTGCACTAGTTTTCTAACAGTTATGTAATAGTAACACACTATTTTATTCACATATATCCTTTAAATTAATGCATAAACCAGGGTATAAATTAATATTAAATATTTTTGGCTATGATGGATGAGAGAAAAATATAGAATTTAAATTCTAGATGTTTTCAAAAATTTAAGAAATTTTATCCGCTCAACTGGAAAGCAGTGCGTAGTGGTGGGTTCCGATATTTAAGGCGACCATTCTGAAGTAGGAGATATTGTGTAAAGGGAAAATGTGGAGCATTCAAGATCTTTTTGAATTCTGTAAGTCGTGCCACCTGACGTCTTATCTCTGGAGAAGCTATATTGCACAGCACTGAAAGCCAATGTAGTAGAGGGTTAAGCTTTAGCTTCCAGTTTCTCAAATATTCTTCAAGGGCTTCAAGGTCACTTAAGAGTGTTTCTTCAGTAGCTGTGAATTCTTTGTATTGGCAATCTAAAGCAATATAATCTGCATATATAAATTTCTAGACTTTGTTATTGGGGTGTCAGGGGTATACACGTTGAACAAAATTGGAGCAAGTTCAAACCCCTGTGGCAGACCATCTCTAAGCTGTCTATAAGAGCTTTCTTTACGACCGAGATACACCTTTACTAACATGGCACTAAGCATTGACTCCAAATGTCGTATTAGACTTTAAAGAGAGAGAAGGAGGCTGTAGAATATTATTAAGAAACCTTTGCTCCATGTTGTGTCATAAGCCACTGTAAGATCAATAAAAGCTGTAGATGTTTCAACTTCTTATCAAACCCTTTTTCAATACGTTTGCAAACCCTCAGAGCTAAGATCTGGTCACTAAACTTCAGACAGAGTGAAAACCAGCCTGACCTCTATAATTTAACAATTACTCAACGCGGTAAATACGTGTTTTTACTTTACAAAGCTTTATTAGTTTACATGAGTTTTATTAATTTATGTGGAATAAAATACTTATAAAAACATAAGTAATGACATTTTTGAAATATTTAAGTACTTTTACATAAGAAAGGGAACATAAATACTTCAGAACTTAGCTATGCTTTTGTAATTTCAATAAGATTAAAGCTAGGACAATAACAAATGTATTGTGTGTTGTACCTCTGTATATCAATAGGTCCGTAAATAATGTGGATGCAGTAAGGATGTAAAGTTGCAGAGGAAGGCTAGAAACACTTGATATGTAAAACCAGTGGCTGGAATCCGCTTTGTGCACATCCATTTGCTGCGAGACTCTGCTCTCATGGATATTGTATGACAGAAACTTGAGTGTTCTCACCAATGCATTCTCCACTACTCCATTAAACACTCAATTCAATGAGGTATACAACTTGTATGTAGATAAAACTACCATTAAAATTGAAAAAAAATCAACCTTTTCGATTTAAACTAAACATTGTTTTATTAAGAAATACTATAATACTTTTAAAATGCACTTCTATAAAAATTTTGATTCTTATTTTTCATTATTATTAATTACTGATAGTTGATAATTTCAATTTATTGATATAATTCAATTGTTTCATTTCCAACATTGTTTTGTTTTATTATATTTATTATTTTATTGTTTTCATAGTTATGTTTCTGGAATGTAGAAAGTCAAACTTTAGAATATTCTTGGAACTAATCGTTGCTGATATTTTTATTCGATGTACATTGGGCACTTTTCTGTATAAGGAATGCCTTAAACAGTCTAAATCAATTAATTATAAATAATCTCATTGCAATAAGTTAAATATTTACAATGTAACTTTGTGCCTCCTTAATATGAGTCTAGTATTAGTGATTTAATACGAAGTTACTAAACACACTTGCATAAAGATGTACGATACAATACATCCATATCTGCATGTAGCCATCCATACTCATAGTTGATCTCTATTATGATGTAGTTGATGACGATCTGTAGCTGTGATATTATGAAAGTGATTTACCAAGATCAGGTGTACAGTATTTATTACAATAATATGATTTACATAAATACGCAGACGCATATTACAAGTATGATAACTAACACATTCTCGATGCCTCGCAAAACAATGAACAATTTACCTTATCACCGAGTTCAGTGTTTGTACAGCAAAATATCGTATATACCAAAATTCTTACGCTAGGACAGTCACCTGACTACAGAGCCAATCATATATATTGCCAGTATTATTTATGTTACTTCAATCTACATTTATATGGCTTAAAAACGTGTTATGATCTTTGTTAATAAAATGTACATTTACAGTGAAGGAAGCAACAATTTCTAAAACCTCTATAATTATATTGAGTATTTTATATATAATCTGATATTTCTAAACCAGATTCCTGAATCAATGTGTATTTTACTTATTGTAATTTTCTATTGTGATTAAATATTAAGTAACATAAATAAGGTAATAAATTAGGAAAATAAATAATAAGAAAAAACATGAAGTGTTTTATAATTATAAATAATTTGTTATCGCCACTGACCAATTATATTTTCTTATTGGTAACTAGTATATTGAAATATACCATTTATTTTAACTATAGTATATTCGTCCCATTTAGTTTTATATACTGCATAGTATTTACTGATCAAAGCACAATAACTTTAGTGGTTCAAATAGTTACCACATATTCCCATGCTTATGTGGACTCTGCAACACTTGGGCCTAACAGTACGTTCCATTACACAAATTGATTACATACGATCTCAAACCTCAGTGATACATAGTGGGGATTACTATCGTTATAATTAACTGATTATACTTAAGTGAAGGATGGTTTATAATATTTTAAAAATGAGTATGTATTAAATAGTTTATATAAACACTTAATGACTAAAAAAACTGGGTGTATCTGGTAATAATAGATTAAATTAGACTCTGCTCTCTCAAAGGGAAATCTATCACATATAATCATCAAGCAACTAAACAATTATTTTCCCAGTAAAACAATGGAAGGTACCTAAACAAATAACTAAATAAAGAACTCGCATATTATATTATTTTATTTAGATCATAATATGAATGCATAAATATAGATTAACCACGTCGAGAGTTACTCCATACAATAGGCCTACATTAAAATTCTCTTGCCCTGAACATAGTCACACATCGTAAGAATGAATGTAATAATATATGGGAGTGATTGTGTTAACAAACTCAATAGAGACAATCTGAGTTTGGTAAATTAAAGTATCCATATAAATAACCTGATGAGGAGTGTAATTATTGGGACATAAAAATGTAAAAAAGATTGGTAATTTAATTTATAATAGTGATATGATTGGAACTTTTAAGGAACGTTATGATATTAAAATATACAAAACTAAGGATTCATATTCAATAAATCAGAACTTAAATTCAGATGATATATTTCAGTCACACTGTTCGCTATGTGATGTAGTCAAAGTAACATCAAAGAGGCATGTTTGTTTTAAAAGTAAGTGAACCATTGTTATGACATGTGGTCTCGTATGATGTAGATAATATTGATTAACATGGGGTGACACAATTGTTTTTACACAACTAAAGTGTATAAAAGTCCACTGGAATACGATAAAAACACACATAGCAGATTACATGCTAGTTATAATGAACTTATTCTAGTTAGTAATAAATGTGCAGGGCCCAATCAGTTTGTTCAAATAAAATAAAAAGTGACTAATGTGACTATGATTTGTTATTTTAATTTACAGACAAATTTTACTATATTATAAATAAATGAATGTTTCAAGCTTGAGAAACGTGATTATTACGTACTCACTAGGAGTTTGAAAAGGGGACGTACCAAATAATAACGTTTATGATACATCTTATTTATCGATTTTTAATTTATCTTCGTATTGAGAATGCTAAATTTATCGTAATATTATTATTTCTTATATATTTTCGTAAAGTATTATTAATTCTAACGAACTTCCCTTGGTAGCTATGATTTATGAAAGTGAACATTTACCAAAACAAGACAGCCGATATAGATATTGACCCATAAACTGGAAAGCATCATAAATAGAAAATTAAAATTAACACACCACATACACACTACATAAAATTAGCACTGTTAAAATACTTTAACAAATTACGTATAAAATCAGATTTAGTAATCGGTACGTTTTTTATTTTCTTTATTTTCCAACAATTAAATTACAGCAAGAAAACACGCTGAAGTCATTTCACTTTGTTCGTATTTACAATTTTAATATTACATTTAACACACTGCTGAACTGATTATTCTAGAGGGAATGGGACATAGAGTAGAGAACAGGAATGGGACATAGAGTAGAGAACAGGAATGGGACATAGAGTAGAGAACAGGAATGGGACATAGAGTAGAGAACAGGAATATTTTGGCTAACAGAATAGAAATATCTACAAACTTTCACTCGTTTTCTCCAAGTGTTTCTGTTGTAGCCACATTGCACAGTTATTGTATTAACTATTGCTCCGTAGCGCTAGTTAGTAAAATAATAATAACATACAATATTTATATTTAAAGATAGATGCCTGCCCCAAACCACCTTATGTTGATAAACTTCATTACTATAAAACAATTAAAAATTAAAAAAATGTATTTTCTGTATTAAATTTATTATTTACTACAGGACCCCAACGACAAGTTTTGCATAGATTTCGTATACAAAATTAATGAAATAAATAAATAAAAATCTTAGTTAAAGTTTCTTTTTTATCATGGCTAAAATGTAAATATTTGATAGCATTAAATAAAAACAAATATAGTGCTACAATAATCGAAAATCTAGCATTTATTTATGGAATTAGTTTAAATTAAACTATTATAAGAAAATTTTTTCTAATTTTCCAATTTATAGCTCTTTAACATTTCTTATAAGTAAGAGATTAAAAAAAATCTGATAATTATAATGAATACTGCCCAATTATTTTGGATGGTGTGGTCTGAACCTGTTTTCTGACAAAATTCCCTTCAGATTAAATATTGTACATCATAAAAAATTACGAATCAAGCCTGAACATGAGTCACTTATGAATTAATAATCATTTATTAAGATTCACCTAATAACTCTCTCTTTATAATAACGATTTATGATCATATTGTTGAAATACACCCATTTTTATCTAGTTTTAACATTAAATTAAAATGGAAAAGTAGTGCATGAATTTAATCAACACATGATATAACTTTTCACAAATAAATGTAAAACAAAAATTCACTTGGATATACTCTTTAGCTTCAATGTTCGTTTTATCTGGCTGTTATAAGACCATAATAAAGTGATACCGTATCTTTTTCATTCAGATATACTGTATAGACTGGAAGACGTAAGTTAATGTATAATTAATAAATTAAGCATGATTGCTCTTGGTTTTTTATGTAAAGTATTTATTTCAAACACTAAAAATATAGCATTCATGGTGTTAATACATACGAAAAAATAAATAAGCAATATATCGATCAATATATTTAACAATCTTCTTGTTAACAATATTATGTTCTTGATATTGGCTATTATATAGCTGCTGTGCTTCTTCGGGTTGTTTCGTACTGATGTTTTCTTTAGTTAGGTGTTCAAAAATTCTGCTTGTTTAAATATGTTTAAAATCTGTATCAAAGAAGCTCCGAAATCAGCCTTAGGAAGAACAGTTAGAAATAGAATACACCTTTCTAGTGGGATAATGGCATCAAAGTGGAGATTAAATTACATAATAACAAACAGAGTTGGTCTGATTTTCAGTTAAATGACAGACCCGTTACTCAGTTCTCTTCCCTAAACAACGGCTGAAGAGAACTTCCCTTGCATACCATCCAACATGCATATCCCAGACTTATCTAGTGGTGTCCACGTCATTGGCAATCGTTGAATGGAGACCGAGTCAATATTAATGTAGTAAGTGTATATTAACCTGTACTATAAATGAAGATAGCTCTCTACAGTAGTGCAACAAATAATAAAGCCAAACAACAAATAATAAAGTAGAAGAATTAATTATGGGACACAAAAATATCAAAACATCAATAATTAGTTGAGGTAATCTAAACCTTTTGAGAGCATTAGAAACCATTAAAACCAAAAACAATACAACAATACCCCAAAATACAATGGATTGAAGGAGTTGTTTGTAGAGACAAGAGATAGTGCAAGAGACGAGCAATACATCTTGTCAGTGATGTATCAACTCGCATTGCGTTAACTAACCTAGAGAATGTGTAGATAGAGTCCCAATCTTACAACCATAGGACAATGGAGGATCTGGAGATAAATATAAATATAATTAATGCTAACAGAAAATAAAATAACAACAACAAAACACGATACAAAATAATAACAAAACACTACAAGATACCTCTTCTATTAATAATCAAACAAATGCCTAAGGTAACACCTCTTTTCGTCCCAACTATCATTAAAACATTTGGTACTGAGACAGCTAGTTCCTTAGTAGAATATGCAAGAGAAGGGAATCTTATTAGAGTTAAAGTGGGATTTTACCTGGTTTACACTGTGTTTTGCCGATTCCAAGAGTTTAATAGCTAGGGATGAACAAGACATAAATAGTCAGAGAGCTAAAAGAAGATTATATAAGAATAATGGATTAACAATTAATATGTTAGAATGCTAACATTTTAAATGGGCAAAGAAGGAGTCAGAGGCTTGACTTTAAAATAACTCCATTAAAGTAACGGAAAGGTGTCAATATTAAGAGACTTTGAAAGTAAATAGGGAAATATTATTGACAAATCACAAGACGGAATCCATAGAGATGACTGGTTAAATTGAAATATAATTCTTTATAATTGGAAAAAAAGTAAAAATAAAAAATACATGAAAAACATAATAATAAGTGTATAATTTATTGGGCAGAAGCTTGGTGTGTATGAAACAAAATGTATTGGAAAAAGTAATGGTTTTCATCGGGAGAAATACATATGCATATAACTTGGTGGAATTAGAACTTAAACCATTCGAACAGAAATGGAGATAAATAGTTGAAGATAATTTTAAATAATTTGAAGATATTTGATAAACTATAATTAATTTATCATGGTAATTTAAATAGAACACATGTATGGCTCAACAAATAATTAAATCGGTATCCCCAGTACGAATAAAAACTGGGCGTCATAGAAGCTGAAGGGGCAATGTAGTGCCAGCGATGAATGTCAGAACCCTGAAACAGGACACATGCTATGAAAGGAAACATTGGTTGGAGCCGGAAACAGCTGCTAAAATTCTCTATATACAGAAATAAAATCTCGCAGAAAATTGATCTTTTTGTGCTATATTGAAATTGTATGAATAATGTAGAAGATTAATTTAAATATTCTAACATTTTATCGGTAACTAACTTATTTTTAAGAAATTTATCCACCTATTTCAAAAAATGTGTTATATAATTAATATTTATTGTTATTTTAAATAATGTCCTCAAAATATTTAGTACTAAACATTTATTAAAACGGCATTTGCTTGGTAATTATGCATCTATGAGTATACGGCAGCCATCTGGTATGTTGAAATTTGTTCTTTGTTGTATGTTTTAATAGAAATTCGTTTAAATAATCTTAGTAAAAAAGCAATACCGGTACATTTAATTTAAAATTACATTCCTAGATCCGAAAAATTTTTGAAATGTATACACGTTTGACTAAATCGTATACACGCTCGATCCACCTACGGTTGCTCTAAGATAGATATAGAAAAACGAATGCATTAATATATTACGGAGCCAATCGATATCTGGCTACGTGCAGTTTAAAACTACATTCACCTTGACATTAGTTCCTTAAGTTCTTAAAAAGTAAGAGTATATTATAGAATACATAAAGACAAAAGTATAGCTAAGCTGTTAAGGTATGCTCAAACACTCTTTGTCTGTTACGGTTTCGGTTTATTTCGTTGCCTTTGATCAAAGCCATTCACATTTGCTACTTACACAAATAGCTTTAATATATATTTATTTCAACCAGTTATTTCTGTGCTGTTTTCCTTTAGATACATTGGATGTAGTCTTTGATGTTTCTCATAAATCAAACTTGAATTTGTTTACACTACCGGAATACTCGCATCTCTAGAAAACAGATATTTCTTCGTTGAGCATTATGGATTGCCCAAAGGTAAATGGAGATACATAATCGTGCAACATATAACCGTGTAATAAATACATATCATACGTTACTCATACGCAATATGTGATAGCTAATCAGTTTAATTCTGTAAACAGCTAATTCTGTGAACCAAAATCTTTACAAAAATGTGCTTTTTTATTATTATGGTAGAAAAACAAATATGAAGCTTATTTTATTGGAAAAACTAAATCAAGAAATAAACCTGAAACAGGAAACAATAAAATTCACTAAAATATCAAATTTATTGTCAAATAGTTTTTCAAAATTCTATATTCAATATATGTTTATGTAAACAATATTAAATCTAAACAAACCGGTCTAGTTCTACATAATGATTAACGACATGGTTTTTATGATGTTACAGTTACTTGAAGACCAACTTTGGCCAATGGCAGTGAAGTTGTAAATTAGTATTTGAAATATATTGTTGAATTAATGAATCTTGAATAACAACATTCCAAGTAAGACTGAAATTTATGAAGAACTCTATAAAACTTAGTTTGTTTAAGTATACCTATTGTAACATTAACTCTGAAGTAACAACTTCAAACATAAACTTAATGTGTAAAATGTATTGTCATTAAAAGAATATAATTGATTGAAATATATTCGCTATATATGTAAATATATTTTATTTTAAGTATATAGACTTAAAGACAAATTACATTAAACGTAATGACAAAACTAAATAGTTGTCCAAAAAAGTATTTATAATTTGTAGAAATACCCATCCCCATACACGCACAATGGCATTGACCCACTCGCCCGCCCATACACGGACAGTGGTATTGAACCTCCCGCCCGCCCATACACGGACAGTGGTATTGACCCTCCCGCCCGCCCATACACGTACAGTGGTATTGATATATAATTATCATATACAATTTTATTATGAGGCAGCGAAATCCTTAACCTATATCAATATCATCAAATAATTAGTTTGATATTGGAAATAATTATTCTCAAACTAAAATGGTGGTATTTATACTGCATATATATATTTTTAAGTTTAATCAAATCTATAAATAATAGTATATCCATACAAGAATGTATAATTTTAAACCAGCTAGAATGTATTAAAATACTAGGCATGCTACTATAGATATCCATTTTTTAACATTTTCTTTTTAGTTTAGTTCTTGTTTGGTTCTGTCACTTTAATTTTGCTTAATATAATAGTTTATATCACATACTGTACCAAATTTATTTGTTTCTTTTGTATTTTTAACTAAACTATGATTAAATTTTACGAAAAACCAATTAACCTATGCAAAAATGTCTTCAGACTTGCCATTTGTTCTCCCTCTATTATTCTTTGTTTACTTCTCCGTTCTTCATCTATTCAATGTACTCGTACTCGTGTATTCATAAATACATACTAATCTGGACTGCGTGTTTATGTATATTATTAAAATACTTTTGTGGTAGCTGTCATTGTTGGGGATATTAGTTTTCTTGCTCGTTTTTATGTACATATATGTACAGAGCCCTCTTACATGTTAAAAATAGTTTATGTTGGTTCTAGAGACTTTGTTAAGGGCACTGATAGCCACACAGCCAGCTTACATATAACCTAAATAAATACTAAATGGTTATTTTAGGTACGATTCAATGATTCCTAACAAGGTCACATAAGCCCTTTTTAAATGCAACATGTTTTGACCATTCCTAATAATATATAAAGGACGCTCAGAGACACAGTCAGATTACTAAACGGCCCCGCAAGGCTTCCTCATACAGGCATACTGGACCCGTACGTATAAACATCATGTTTTGGCCATTCCTAGTGACATATAAAGGGTGTTCAAACAGAGAAACAGTCAGGTCCATGCAAGGCTTCCTAATACAGGCACACTGGACCCGTACGTTTAAACAACATGTTATTGCCATTCCTAGTAACATATAAAGGACGCTCAGAGACACAGTCAGATTACTAAACGGCAATGCAAGGCTTCCTTATACAGGCACACAGGACCCGTACGTATAAACAACATGTTTTAGCCATTCCTAGTAACATATAAAGGACGTTCAAATAAAGAAACAGTCAGGTTACTAAACGTCCATGCAAGGCTTCCTAATACAGGCAAACTGGACCCTTACGTATAAACAACATGTTATTGCCATTCCTAGTAACATATAAAGGACGCTCAGAGACACAGTCAGATTACTAAACGGCAACGCAAGGCTTCCTCATACAGGCACACAGGACCCGTACGTATAAACAACATGTTTTGGCCATTCCTAGTAACATATAAAGGACGTTCAAATAAAGAAACAGTCAGGATACTAAACGTCCATGCAAGGCTTCCTAATACAGGCAAACTAGACCCATACGTTTAAACAACATGTTTTAGCCATTCCTAGTAACATATAAAGGACGTTCAAATAGATACACAGTCAGGTTACTAAATGTCCATGCAAGGCTTCCTCATACATGCACACTGGACCCTTACGTATAAACAACATGTTTTGGCCATTCCTAGTAACATATAAAGGACGTTCAAACAGAGACACAGCCAGATTACTAAACATCCATGCAAGGCTTCTTCATACAGGCAAACTGGACCCGTACGTATAAAAACATGTTTTGGCCATTCCTAGTAACATATAAAGGACGTTCAAACAGAGACATAGTCAGATTACTAAACGGCCATGCAAGGCCTCTAGACTCGTACGTATAAACAATATGTTTTGGGCATTCCTAGTAACATATATAGGACGTTCAAACAGAGAAACAGCCAGATAACTGAACGGCCATGCAAGGCTTCTTCATACAGGCATACTGGACACGTACGTATAAACAACATGATTTGGCCTTTCCTAGTAACATATAAAGGACGTTTAAACAGAAACACAGTCAGATTACTAAACGGCCATGCAAGTCTTCTTAACCTGTACGTATAAACAACATGTTTTGGCCATTCCTAGTAACATATAAAGGACGTTCAAGCAGAGACACAGCCAGATTACTAAACGGCCATGCAAGGCTTCTTCATACAGGCATACTGGACATGTACGTATAAACAACATGTTTTGGCCATTTCCTGTAACATATAAAGGACGTTCAAACAGATACACAGTCAGATTACTAAACGGCCATGCAAGGCTTCTTCATACAGGCACACTGGACCCGTACGTATAAACAACATGTTTTGGCCATTCTTGTAACATATAAAGGACGTCCAAACTGAGACATAGTCAGATTACTAAACGCCCATGCAAGGCTTCGGGACCCGTACGTATAAACAACATGTTTTGGCCACTCCTAGTAACATATAAAGGACGTTCAAACAGAGACACAGCCAGATTACTAAACGGCCATGCAAGGCTTCTTCATACAGGCATACTGGACCCGTACGTATAAACAACATGTTTTGCCTATTCCTAGTAACTTATAAAGGACGTTCAAACAGAGACACAGCCTGATTACCAAACGGCCATGCAAGGCTTCTTCATACAGGCACACTAGACCCGTACGTATAAGCAACAGGTTTTGGCCTTTCCTAGTAACATATAAAGGACGTTCAACAGATACAAAGTCAGATTACTAAACATCCATGCAAGGTTTCGGGACCTGTACGTATAAACAACATGTTTTGGCCAATCCTAGTAACATATAACACATCAATATTATTCTTGGTTTTTATTAATGACTTGTTGCAAGTACCATTTAATGGGGAAATATGTGCATTCGCAGATGACATTGCGTTATTTTATTCATTCACGGATACCGTCAGAGCTGGGCAAAATATTATGGAAGATCTAAATGCTTTAAAAGAATGGTGTTTAAAAAATAAAATGCAAGTAAATGTAAATAAAACGAAATTCGTAAACTTCAGTCACATAAGTTTTGATTTTCCCTCAGACTTTATATACCATACAGATAATTGTAGTGAAAATCATTTAATATGTCAAAAAATATAATAGGCTAAATACTTTAAATACCTTGGAATTTTATTGGATGAACATCTAAATTGGATAAAGCATTTGGAAACTCTACAAAATAAAACAAAAATAATGATAAGAAAATTTTACTATTTAAGGAATTTTTGTGACTAAATGACTATGAAAACTCTTTATTTTGCTCTTATACTTTCGAGACTCCAGTACGGAATACAGTGTTGGGGAAGTGCTAGCAGGACTCACATTTTAAAAATCAGAAAAACACAAAATCATATAATTAGAATAATTACAAATAAAAATCGCAGAGAGAGTTCTTTTCCATTATATTATACATTAAAAATTTTCCCGATACAACACCTTTTTGTCTATAAAGTTTTAAGATTGTTTTATGTCAAAAGTGGTAATACTGGCACTACAAATTTACTACATAATACGAGGAGTGGGGTAAGTAGAATATTTAAACTCCCTAAAGTCTCAAAAAGTGTTTTTAAACAATCTTTTCATTATATTGGACCTAAATATTTTAATCAATTACCACATGACATAAAAAGTAGTAAAAATTTGAATTTTTTTTCTCTGAATTTGAAGAATTGGCTGTTTACGAAACAAGATCTAGACTATTTGGATTTTTGTTTAATATAAATACTGACACTTCTTGCAATTAATATGGTTTCTTGTTATTTTAGTCCTGTAATGTATGTTATATAAGACATTTTAAGTTAAGTAGCAATAAATATAGTGTAAGATGAATTTAAGATAACTTTTAAGTGTTTCATGCACCACAGAGAGTTTTATTTTTATAATGTAGAAGCTGGACTCATGTTCCATGTTTGTAATATGTTTTTATTAAGTTATATTTTGTGTTTTTTTAGTATTTTGTAAATAATTTTGTACTGGTCACAAATACTTCTAAGTGTGGTCAGTTTTTTCCGAGCCGAATTATTGTTTTTTATATTTGTAAAAATGAATGGAAAAATAAATCATTATCATTATTATTATCATTATCATAAAGGATGTTCAAACAGAGACACAGCCAGATTACTAAACGGCCATGCAAGGCCTCTTCATACAGGCATACTGGACACGTACGTATAAACAACATGTTTTGGCCATTCATAGTACATATAAAGGACGTTCAACAGATACAAAGTCAGTGTAATATGATGGGTCTTGAATAAGGCGACATGTTGCTGCTACTAAATCCTGTTTTATTCTGCCTCGACTCTAATAATACAGTAGGGAAGGGGTTGTGCAAATCAGCCCTTATCAGATGATCTTGGTTGGACAACTCAGCCTACTAATGAAACTTAATAACAATCATATTACATCTCCTTCTTTATATATAAAAATTCAAAATGGAATCAAACAGAAATACAACTTATGACACTAACAAAACAAAACTATTATGAGAAACTCAAATTTGATATAAATCATATTCTTCTTATCACATGACACTCTTGAATCAATTTAAACTTAACATATAATAATACTATGTGAAAAGAGCAGCTATCAAACATTTATAAAAATGGTAAACAATTTAATTATCAAATTCAATGTGGCCTACACTTATTTTTAAATATGGCCTAACACCAAAATCAAATTACTTAATCATAATAACAACAATAAAAAAAAAACAATAAGTTACATTTCTTGTTAATAGAAATTAATATCAACTAAATTAACAATAAACTGAAATAAACATTTAATCTGAAATAAATTAATCTTCCTAGAATAACCTAAATGAAACAGAACCTTTTCATAAAAAGATCAATAGGCCTGAGATACATATTTACAAATCAATTCTTGGTGGAGGTTTAACTAGCCTACCACTCCTAGTTCTATATTGTAGAGTCATGCTAAGTTCATAATTCTGATAAGGATATTTTACATAAGGAACATGGTCAGAGTTGTTTGGATAATGGACATATTCTGGTGACTTGGTTGGAGGACGAGGACTGCGTATTTGGTTTTGAATAGGAGAGTTATAAATTTGTACAGGTGATGAGTTACAGGCTTCTTCGAGGTCATTGTTAGTAAGATAAGGTTCATAAGAATTATTTGAAGAATGGAAAGGACGGATATGGTACCTACTCTTTACATATGATCTTCTTGATAGATTTTTTTTAACTACATAAGATCTAGGCTCATTTCGTTTTTCAATAACCTTACCAGGAACCCATTTATTATTATGTCTAAACACAATACTTTCATTTTCTCTCAATGGTTTTAGCGGCTTTGATTTTCTATCATAGTAAGCTTTCTGATTATTTTGTCTAATAACTAAGTTTTGTCTAACATTTTTATAGTACAACTTAGGCCTAAGTAACTTAACGTGGCTTCTGCTGAAAAGAATCTCCGCAGGAGATGGAATCGTAATGCTAATTGGAGTATTCCTGTAGGCCTACTCTAATAATGCAAGGTATATATCAGATTTATCCATAATAGATTTTTTAACAATATTCTTAACACTTTGTATTGCTCGTTCTACCATCCCGTTAGATTGGGAATAGTGAGGACTAGTCATTATATGATTAAAATCCCATTGGTTACTAAATACCTTAAAAGCTAAACCAGTAAAACATGTATCATGAGCAGTAACAACATCTTTTGGTATTCCATGTCTACTAAAAATTGATTTCACTTGACTAACAACATGAGTACTTGACAAATTATGTAAAGTTACCATCTCAACATATTTTGAGAAATAATCAACTAACAACAGGTATTGTTTATTGTCATGAAAAAATATATCTAGGCCTACCTTTTGCCATGGAAGGTTTGAAACAGGATGTGGCAACATCGGCTCCTTAAAATTATTTTTAGCATTAACAGAAAACATATTCAGCATTTCCATACTTACTTACTACATCTTCAATTTGAGAGTTCATTTTGGGCCAATACAGAACATTTCTTGCTCTAAGGTGGGTTTAGTGATACCTAAATGAGGATAGTGTAAACGCCTCAACATTTCCCCTCGTACACTACTGGGTATGAAAATTGCAGAACCCTTGAAAATCAAACCATTACAATATGACAATTCATCTTTTACATGCCAATATTGCCTAATATTTAAAGGTAAACCTTTTTTGTCCTTAGGCCAATCGTTACTTACAATAAACTTTATAATTGATTTCATTTCATCATCAGTATTTACAAGATCTTTCAATTTATATACATTGATAGGACTAATATTGAGATTTTGTTGAATTAAATTTACATGTGCTTCAATTTGCTCATGCTCTAATTCAAAATCTGATTTATCATTGACATCATAAGCACGAGACAATGTGTCCGCAATAAAAAGATCTGTTCCTTTTTTAAACACCAAATTCAGGTTATACTGTTGTAACTTTATTCTCATCCTCTGTAATCGAGGTGAAAGTGACTCAAAATTTTTCTGAAAAATACCTAAAAGAGGTTTATGGTCAGTCTCAACTGTTATAGAGGGGCTGCCAAAAATGTATTGATGGTAGCGTTCACATGCAAAAACAATTGCTAAAAGTTCACGCTTTATCTGCGCATAACGTCTCTGAACTTCACTCAACGCTTTACTAGCGTACGCTACTGGAAGGCCATCCTGTAGTAGCGCTGCATCTAAACCACTCTGTGAACTATCAACAGTCAATATAATTGGTTTTTTAACATCAAAATATTGTAAAATTGGTCTGTTGGTAAGCATGTCTTTTAATTTTTTAAACGCCAATTCTTGTTCATGTTGCCATAAAAACAACGAGTCTTTTTTCAAAATTGCTCTAAGTGGAGCTGTGTGTTCAGAGACATTAGGCAGATGTCTACTAACATAGGTTACTAAACCTAAAAATCTTTGAAGTGATCTCCTATCACTAGGAGGTTCCATAGAGGTTATGGCCCGCACTTTACTGTCATCTAAATCAATCCCATTCTCTGTGAATTTAAACCCAAGATAAGATATCTCTTTGATACCTATTTTACATTTTTCTTTGTTGAGCTTAATTTTCTCTACTCTCATTTTATCAAGAACATGTCTCAAACGCATGTCATGTTCAGCTTTGTCACGCCCCCAAACAATTAAATCGTCAATGTAAATTTCTACTTCCTCAAAACCATCAAATATTTGTTTCATTCTCTGTTGAAACACTTCTGATGCGGAACATAACCCATACGGTAATCTTAGAAATTTATATCTACCAAAGGGTGTGTTAAATGTTGTAAGATCTGAAGACTTACTACCTAACTTAATATGCCAAAACCCATTTTTGCTATCTAAAGTGCTAAAATATTTTGCACCTGTCATTTTACTTGCTATTTCCTCAAAAGACGGCATCTGATAATGTGGTCGCATTATCGCAGCATTTAATTCCATTGGATCAAGACATAAACGTAAATCCCCATTCTGTTTATACACAATAACTAATGACTGTACCCATTCTGTAGGCTTTTGAACCCTTTCAATTATTTTAAGCCTTTCTAACGACTCTAGTTTAACTTTAAGTTTAGGTCTAATTGCAATAGGTACTTTTCTAGCAGCATGAACTACAGATTTTGCATCATTTTTCAAAATTATTTCATGATAACCTTGAATACAACCTATCCCAGACATTAAATCAGGGTATTCCTGTAAAATTTTACAATCATTACTATCAGATTTGACAACAGATGAGTCATCATTTTGCCTAAGACAGTTAGAACTATTTTCATCATATTCTGACTTCTTACCTAACCCACTTCTTTTTAAAGAATCAACTCTATTAATCAAATTCAGCTTAATTGAATCAGCTAGGCCTAAAATACGCGGTGCCTTAGCATTTACCACAAAAAATTCTAAACAATGAGTAAGATCCTTATAAACTACACTTAAACTACATTTACCTATTACATTTAGCCTCTGGCCAGTGTATGAGGTTAGGTTAACATTTGCCTTTTCAAGATTTCCATCAACCAAATACAAAGAATCAAATACCTTCTTATTCAGAACATTTATCTCAGCACCAGTGTCTATTTTGAAGACTACAGGCACATCATTAACTAACAATGTTGAATTCCATTGCTTCCAACTTTTGGTTGAAATACAATTAATTACATCAATTGAACCTATGAATAAATCATCATCTTTTTGATCAATACTATTTACAATTCTGGACTTGCACTGATTCGCAACATGATTGAATAACCCACATTTACTACATCTTTTGCCCATAGCAGGACATTTTTTATTTACATAATGACTGTAGCCACATTTGCGACACTTCACATTACCACTGAACATAACCTTCCCAGACACAACACTTGTGGAGGTTATACCAGCACGACCGCGTTGATTTAGTTGCCTGTTGTTGCTTGATGGCATTGAGTTTGATGGTCGCCGATCAGCTGCCTGGAATGAGCTACTGCTGCTACAACCATGCCTGCGCTGACTGTTTGTATTTAAATGCGACACGGAAGAACCTCTTTTTTCCTGTTTATTGGATTTGTTCATTGCACGGATTTCACCATTGGTACTTGTTGAAAAAATTTCCTGTAACTGCTTGTTATTGGCCTCTGCTGCTCTACAAATGTCTAAGGCTTGATATAAAGTAAAATCTTTAGTACGTAATAAACGATCCTTTAAAATCCTGTCCTTGATTCCTAATATGAGCTTGTCTTTAATCAAGCTATCAGCTAAATTACCAAATTCACATGAATGACTTAAGTCTCTCAAGTCAGTTACATAACTATCTATGCTTTCATCCATTTTTTGCTCACGCAAAAAGAAAATTTGCCGTTCATATGTCACATTTTTATCAGGAATAAAATAGCTACCAAATTTCGAAATTACAGTTTTAATATTATTTTTATCTTCATTCTCAAAATAAGTAAAATTATTATAAATCTTCAGAGCACGATCTCCAATAACTGATAATAAAAGTTCTATTTGGTACTCACTTGTTTCTGTGTTACTCTTGCTGGCGATCATATAGATTTCAAATGTTTGCTTAAAAAATGACCAATTTTCGGCCATGTTACCTGCCCAATTAAGTTCAGATGGTATTTTGATTGACGAGACGGCATTTTGAACCACAATGGATGACGTTGGCGTGCTTGATTGCCAAGTCGTTCCTGTAGATTTTCCCGATATATTTTTGTTTTCTTCTTCATTATTAATTTTTTTACTATACTCACAATCACGCAAAAAATAAAAATACTAGCACTGGCACTTGAAATACATAAATAATCCCATCGTTAGACTGCGCCATGTAATATGATGGGTCTTGAATAAGGCGACAGGTTGCTGCTACTAAATCCTGTTTTATACTGCCTCGACTCTAATAATACAGTAGGGAAGGGGGTGTGCAAACCAGCCCTTATCAGATGATCTTGGTTGGACAACTCAGCCTACTAATGAAACTTAATAACAATCATATTACAGTCATATTCCTAGTAACATATAAAGGACGCTCAGAGACACAGTCTGGTTACTAAACGACCATACAAGGCTTCCTCATACAGGCACACTGGACACGTACGTATAAACAACATGTTTTGGCAATTCCTAGTAACATATAAAGGACGTTCAAACAGAGACACAGCCAGATTACTGAACGTCCATGCAAGGCTCTTCATACAGGCATACTAGACCCGTACGTATAAACAACATTTTTGGCCATTCCTAGTAACATATAAAGGACGTTCAAACAGATACTAAGTCAGATTACTAAACGGCCATGCAAGGCTTCTTCATACAGGCACACTGGACCCGTACGTATAAACAACATGTTTTGGCCATTCCTAGTAATATATAAAGGACGTTCAAACAGAGACACAGCCAGATTACTAAACGGCAATTCAAGGCTTCTTCATACTGGCACACTGGACCCGTACGTATAAGCAACATGTTTTGGCCTTTACTAGTAACATATAAAGGACGTTCAAACAGAAACACAGTCAGATTAGTAAACGGCCATGCAAGGCTTCTGGACCTGTACGTATAAACAACATGTTTTGGCCATTCCTAGTAACATATAAAGGACGTTCAAACAGATACACAGTCGGATTACTAAACGGCCATGCAAGGCTTCTTCATACAGGCACACTGAACCCATACGTATAAACAACATGTTTTGGCAATTCTTGTAACATATATAGGACGTCCAAATAGAGACATAGAGGTATTACTAAACGGCCATGCAAGGCTTCGGGACCCGTACGTATAAACAACATAGTTTGGCCATTCCTAGTCACACATAAAGGACGTTCAAACAGAGACATAGTCAGATTAATAAACGGCCATGCAAGGCTTCTGAACCCGTACGTATAAACAACATGTTTTGGCCATTCCTAGTAACATATAAAGGACGCTCAGAGACACAGTCAGATTACTAAATGGCAATACAAGGCTTCCTCATACAGGCACACTGGACCCGTACGTATAAACAACATGTTTTGGCCATACTTAGTAACATATAAAGGACGTTTAGAGACACAGTCAGATTACTTAACGGCCATACAAGGCTTCCTCATACAGGCACACTGGACCCGTACGTATAAACAACATGTTTTGACCATTCCTAGAAACATATAAAGGACGTTCAAACAGAGACACAGCCAGGTTTATGAACGGCAATGCAAGGCTTCTTCATACAGGCATACTGGACACGTACGTATAAACAACATGTTTTGGCCATTCATAGTAACATATAAAGGACGTTCAAACAGATACACAGTCAGAAAACTAAACGGCCATGCAAGGCTTCTTTATACAGGCATACTGGAACCGTACGTATAAACACCATGTTTTAGCATTTCCTAGTAACATATAAAGGACGTTAAAACAGAAACATAGTCAGATTACTAAACGGCCATGCAAGGCTTCTGGACCCGTACGTATAAACAACATGTTTTGGTAATTTTTAGTAACATATAAAGGACGTTCAAACAGATACACAGTCAGATTACGAAACGGCCATGCAAGGCTTCTTCATACAGGCACACTGGACCCGTACGTATAAACAACATGTTTTGGCCATTCCTAGTAACATATAAAGGACGTTCAAACAGAGACACAGCCAGATTACTGAACGGCCATGCAAGGCTTCTTTATACAGGCATACTGGACACGTACGTATAAACAATATGTTTTGGCCATTCATAGTAACATATAAAGGACGTTCAAACAGATACACATCTGTTTGAAGGCCATGAAAGGCTTCTTCATACAGGAATACTGGACCCGTACGTATAAACAACATGTTTTGGCCATTCCTAGTAACATATAAAGGACCTTCAAACAGAGACATAGTCAGATTACTAAACGGCCATGCAAGGCTTCTGGACCTGTACGTATAAACAACATGTTTTGTCCATTCCTAGTAACATATAAAGGACCTTAAAACAGAGACATAGTCAGATTACTAAACGGCCATACAAGGCTTCTGGACCCGTACGTATAAACAACATGTTTTGGTCATTGTTAGTAACATATAAAGGACGCTCAAACAGATATACAGTCAGATTACTAAACGACCTTCTTCATATAGGCACACTAGACCCGTACGTATAAACAACATGTTTTGGCCATTCTTAGTAACATATAAAGGACGTTCAAACAGAGACACAGCCAGATTACTGAACGGCAATGCAAGGCTTCTTTATACAGGCATACTGGACACGTACGTATAAACAATATGTTTTGGCCATTCATAGTAACATATAAAGGACGTCCAAACAGATACACAAACAGATTACTAAACGGCCATGAAAGGCTTCTTCATACAGGAATACTGGACCCGTACGTATAAACAACATGTTTTGGCCATTCCTAGTAACATATAAAGGACGTTCAAACAGAGACATAGTCAGATTACTAAACGGCCATGCAAGGCTTCTGGACCCGTACGTATAAACAACATGTTTTGGCCATTCCTAGTAACATATAAAGGACGTTCAAACAGAGACACAGCCAGATTACTAAACGGTTATGTAAGGCTTCTTCATACAGGCATACTGGACCCGTACGTATAAACAACATGTTTTGGCCATTCCTAGTAACATATAAAGGACGTTCAAACAGAGACATAGTCAGATTACTAAACGGCCATGCAAGGCTTCTGGACCCGTACGTATAAACAACATGTTTTGGCCATTCCTAGTAACATATAAAGGACGCTCAGAGACACAGTCAGATTACTAAACGGCCATACAAGGCTTCCTCATACAGGCACACTGGACCCGTACGTATAAACAACATGTTTTGGCCATTCCTAGTAACATATAAAGGACGCTCAGAGACACAGTCAGATTACTAAATGGTAATACAAGGCTTCCTCATACAGGCACACTGGACCCGTACGTATAAACAACATGTTTTGGCCATTCTCGTTACATATAAAGAACGTCCAAACAGAGACATAGTCAGATTACTAAACGGCCATGCAAGGCTTCGGGACCCGTACGTATAAACAACATGTTTTGGCCATTCCTAGTAACATATAAAGGACGTTCAAACAGAGACATAGTCAGATTACTAAACGGCCATGCAAGGCTTCTGGACCTGTACGTATAAACAACATGTTTTGGCCATTCCTAGTAACATATAAAGGACGTTCAAACAGAGACATAGTCAGATTACTAAACGGCCATACAAGGCTTCTGGACCCGTACGTATAAACAACATGTTTTGGTCATTGTTAGTAACATATAAAGGACGCTCAAACAGATATACAGTCAGATTACTAAACGACCTTCTTCATATAGGCACACTAGACCCGTACGTATAAACAACATGTTTTGGCCATTCTTAGTAACATATAAAGGACGTTCAAACAGAGACACAGCCAGATTACTGAACGGCAATGCAAGGCTTCTTTATACAGGCATACTGGACACGTACGTATAAACAATATGTTTTGGCCATTCATAGTAACATATAAAGGACGTCCAAACAGATACACAAACAGATTACTAAACGGCCATGAAAGGCTTCTTCATACAGGAATACTGGACCCGTACGTATAAACAACATGTTTTGGCCATTCCTAGTAACATATAAAGGACCTGCAAACAGAGACATAGTCAGATTACTAAACGGCCATGCAAGGCTTCTGGACCCGTACGTATAAACAACATGTTTTGGCCTTTCCTAGTAACATATAAAGGATGTTCAAACAGAGACACAGCCAGATAACTGAACGGCCATGCAAGGCTTCTTCATACAGGCATACTGGACCCGTACGTATAAACAACATGTTTTGGCCATTCCTAGTAACATATAATGGACGTTCAAACAGAGACATAGTCAGATTACTAAACGGCCATGCAAGGCTTCTGGACCCGTACGTATAAACATCATGATTTGGCCATTCCTGGTAACATATAAAGGACGCTCAGAGACACAGTCAGATTACTAAACCGCCATACAAGGCTTCCTCATATAGGCACACTGGACCCGTACGTATAAACAACATGTTTTAGCCATTCCCAGTAACATATAAAGGACGCTCAGAGACACAGTCAGATTACTAAATGGTAATACAAGGCTTCCTCATACAGGCACACTGGACCCGTACGTATAAACAACATGTTTTGGTCATTCCTAGTAACATATAAAGGACGTTCAAACAGAGACACAGCCAGATTACTAAACAGCCATGCTAGGCTTCTTCATACAGGCATACTGGACACGTACGTATAAACAACATGTTTTGGCCATTTCCTATAACATATAAAGGACGTTCAAACAGATACACAGTCAGAATACTAAACGGCCATGCAAGGCTTCTTCATACAGTCACACTGGACCCGTACGTATAAACAACATGTTTTGGCCATTCTTGTAACATATAAAGAACGTCCAAACAGAGACATAGTCAGATTACTAAACGGCCATGCAAGGCTTCGGAACCCATACGTATAAACAACATGTTTTGGCCATTCCTAGTAACATATAAAGGACGTTCAAACAGATACACAGTCAGATTACTAAACCGCCATGCAAGGCTTCTTCATACAGGCATACTGGACCCGTACGTATAAACAACACGTTTTGGCAAATCCTAGTAACATATAAAGGACGTTCAAACAGATACACAGTCAGATTACTAAACGGCCATGCAAGGCTTCTTCATACAGTCACACTGGACCCGTACGTATAAACAACATGTTTTGGCCATTTCTAGTAACATATAAAGGACGTTCAAACAGAGGCACAGCCAAATTACCAAACGGCCATACAAGGCTTCTTCATACAGGCACACTGAACCCGTACGTATAAGCAACATGTTTTGGCCATTCCTAGTAACATATAAAGGACTTTCAAACAGAGACACAGCCAGGTTACTGAACGGCCATGCAAGGCTTCTTTATACAGGCATACTGGACACGTACGTATAAACAATATGTTTTGGCCATTCATAGTAACATATAAAGGACGTCCAAACAGATACACAAACAGATTACTAAACGGCCATGAAAGGCTTCTTCATACAGGAATACTGGACCCGTACGTATAAACAACATGTTTTGGCCATTCCTTGTAACATATAAAGGACCTGCAAACAGAGACATAGTCAGATTACTAAACGGCCATGCAAGGCTTCTGGACCCGTACGTATAAACAACATGTTTTGGCCTTTCCTAGTAACATATAAAGGATGTTCAAACAGAGACACAGCCAGATAACTGAACGGCCATGCAAGGCTTCTTCATACAGGCATACTGGACCCGTACGTATAAACAACATGTTTTGGCCATTCCTAGTAACATATAATGGACGTTCAAACAGAGACATAGTCAGATTACTAAACGGCCATGCAAGGCTTCTGGACCCGTACGTATAAACATCATGTTTTGGCCATTCCTGGTAACATATAAAGGACGCTCAGAGACACAGTCAGATTACTAAACCGCCATACAAGGCTTCCTCATACAGGCACACTTGACCCGTATGTATAAACAACATGTTTTAGCCATTCCCAGTAACATATAAAGGACTCTCAGAGACACAGTCAGATCACTAAATGGTAATACAAGGCTTCCTCATACAGGCACACTGGACCCGTACGTATAAACAACATGTTTTGGTCATTCCTAGTAACATATAAAGGACGTTCAAACAGAGACACAGCCAGATTACTAAACAGCCATGCAAGGCTTCTTCATACAGGCATACTGGACCCGTACGTATAAACAACATGTTTTGGCAATTCCTAGTAACATATAAAGGACGTTCAAACAGATACACAGTCAGATTACTAAACGGCCATGCAAGGCTTCTTCATACAGTCACACTGGACCCGTACGTATAAACAACATGTTTTGGCCATTCCTAGTAACATATAAAGGACGTTCAAACAGAGACACAGCCAAATTACCAAACGGCCATGCAAAGCTTCTTCATACAGGCACACTGGACCCGTACGTATAAGCAACATGTTTTGGCCTTTCCTAGTATCATATAAAGGACGTTCAAACAGAAACACAGTCAGATTACTAAACGGCCATGCAAGGCTTCTGGACCCGTACGTATAAACAACATGTTTTGGCCATTTCTAGTAACATAAAAATAACACTCACATGGCCACACAGGTAGACAGTTAACATATTACAAATACTACATGGCCATTTAGATAATCAAGGAAGGTACCCAAAACGTTATTAAGTCTTTTTACATAACATTTTATTTCCAACCTGGGCACCATTCTAAGAACGCGCAGATAGCCCTCTTTGGTAAGTAAAACTAAATACTAGTAAATAATCAAATAAATGTTTAATTAGTAAACAATATACATTGTATTGAAATATTCTGTTTGATAGTTACTATATTAACATTCACATTCAACCATTCATAAAGTTTTTTAGACTCATTTAAACTTACTATAATTAATTAAACCTAGTATGGAATGCAGGCAATTGCTCGCATCCATATTATCCATTTTAGCACATGTTAGCCATTCTTGGCATAACGAAGAGTATGCCCGTATGGCCCAACAGCATCTTTCAGAATACACAACATTTTATGACTATTCTATAAACCATGCAAAGAGCACTAATCTAGCTATAATAGTATACAAAATACTGTATCGCCATTCAGAACACCATGCAAGGCAGTTACATATAGACACGAATACGCCCCATAACGTATACGAAGTACAATATTACCATGTATGGTACCTTTAATATGGCTAGTTTAAACACCATAATACACTGCCGCCTTAAGTAAAGCAATATTATATAATCATTAACTGTCACCTTTTTTATTGAAAACATGCGGTACTACATAAAGGGCCACAAAGCGACCTCAAGTGTATGGTAAATTACATATCTATTCCGGGCCAATAGTAATTTGCTCTTTTACAGATCAATCTACTTTACCCAACACTATATGACTATTCCTGGCCAAACGTTATTTGTTCTTATACAGAGCAATCCCCCTTACCTAATGATAAATGATTATTCAGGGTCAATCGTAAATTGCTCTGATACATGACTGTACTGGGTCAATCGACATTTGCTCTTATACAGAGCAATCTACCTTACCCAACACTACATGACTATTCCGGGACAATCGTAATTTGCTCTTATACAGATCAATCTACTTTACCCAACACTACATGACTATTCCGGGACAATCGTAATTTGATCTTATACAGAGCAATCCTCCATACCTAAGATAAATGATTATTCAGGGTCAATCGTAAATTGCTCTGATACATGACTATATTGGGTCAATCGACATTTGCTCTTATACAGAGCAATCTACCTTACCCAACACTACATGACTATTCCGGGACAATCGTAATTTGCTCTTATATAGAACAATCTACTTTGTGCAACACTACATGACTATTCAGGGACAATCGTAATTTGCTCTTATACAGAACAATGTACCTTGTGCAACACTACATGACTATACTGGGCCAATCGTCATTTGCTCTTATACAGAGCAATCTACCTTACCCAACACTGCATGACTATTCCGGGCCAAACGTAAATTGCACTTATACAGAGCAATCCACTTTACCTAAGTATACATGACTATTCCGTCCAATCGTAATTTTTCTCCTATACAGAGCCATCCACCTTACCTTACGCTACATGACCATTCCGTCCAATCGTAATTTTTATCCTATACAGACAGCAATCAACCTTACCTTAGGCTACATGACTATTCCATCCAACCGTAACCGTGTAATGTTTTAAAAGGAATACGAGTATGTTGGCATTTAAGAAGTAAACTGTGCAAGTAATCCAACATGTAATTTATTGATAAAATCCTTAAGCATATTGATCAATATAAATTGCTCTAAATACAAATGAATACAAACAAATTTACCTTATTTATGAAAAGGTAAACAATTTCCATAATGAACAGTTTATAAAAGTAACAGTAAGTTATAATGATTATCCAATGTAACTAAGTTTGAATGGAGTTAGATACTGAATATTGGCTCTCTTAAGTAATAAGGGACATTGACTTATTTAAGTAAATATAAAGCTGCCATTCAACATGATGTTTATGAAGTAATTCTGTATTTGACAAGTTATCAAACTTGTACAATATGTTAGCGGAGGTAATTGACTTCGTGAAGTCTATCAAAATATGATCCGGTATTTGTCAAAAGTCTGGTCAAATAGTAATAACACAAATAACAACTCCATTATACTTCGAAAAGAAGTCTTGATGGAAAATTACAATCAGTCTTTCAGAACGATATAATACTGAAGCTAAGCGGAAACTGCACTCGAAATGGTCAGTGGACAAATTCAATTAACAACCGTCGTGGGGTGGTACGATGGAAGTGAGCGCAGGCGCCTCACTCCTAGTGAAGGGCGGAGCGGTGGGGGTGGGCTAGTCGCTGTCGAACCGCGGGCGAGGTGGGTTTGCGGAATTGGAACAGTGTGGGTGTGTTCTCCATTGGATCATCTTCGGGACTGGTGACCCACAGGTATCCCAATTACTTTTACTAGTAAAACTACTTTTTTATACTACACCAATAATACTGTAACATAATTTTCATCAAAAGAAATATACTACAATATTTCAATATCAAATAAATTAAATGTTTAAATTGTTGAATCAATTAAATACTTAATTTTCTTGTTGAATACGAGTATATTAAGTATCATTATAAATATCTAGTCCTATTTCATAAACAAATGTTCATTTATACTTATTCAAGAAATGTTATTTTGTGAGTATGCTTTTAAATAATTGTATTAAACAATGTAATATAAAAGAATATAAAACAATAAAATAATATAAGTTATGTGAACAAATAATTGTTAATTATATGGTAAAAATGTTTAAGATAGTAGTAAAATAAGTCGACTTTAAAATACTTTTTATTTATTAACGAACTTTTAACATTTTTAGTATGTTCAAACTGTATAGTATATTTAAAAAATACGTAGTTTTTATGGAACATTCTTTGAACCAAAAAATACATAACAAATGTTTTTCCTTAAGGTTCATTGAATACTGCAAATATTGAAAACAATTAGAATATTTTTCAAAGATTTTGAGATGAACACTAACATTTTTACACTCTTTACTGAAGTTGTAACACCATTGTAAATGTGCATTGTTCCATATCGATGTATAAATAGACAAACGTTAGTAACCATATGCTGATGTAAACAACTAACACTTTTATAAACTATAATAATACAAATACAGGTAGTAGCTATAAGTTGAAACATATTATTACTAATAATTAAACATGAAAATGAAAAACTTCAGTTTTACAAATTTAGAGTCCATAGTGATTACACGAGTGCATAAATAAAATAATTTTGCCAATGCCGTTTTTTTAACCATTTTATTAGTTCTTATTGTAACAATACACACAATGGTACAGCTTTAATAATTTTAAGTATTTCCAAAAACTAAACAGGATTTTAAATAAAAGTGAATTACTATTAACAGTTATTAAATGACAATAGGAAAAAATTGAATCATCAAGATGATATAGTCGACTAACTTAAAATAACAAAAATGTCTAGACGTACCTTCTTTAGGGTTAATATTCAATAATCTACTGTAATAATTATTATTGTTTGTTTATAAGTATTTTTAAATAAATGTACACGTCAACAAACCTTTTAATTTATTGATTAGTAATATATAATGTATTTAAGAAATCCAAAGCTAATATATAAATAGATTTTCTGACCACATAGTTACTAACACTTTGATTAAAACGTACATTAGTGAGCTTAATAATTATAGGTTATAATAATTGGCGTATATTTGACAAAGTGTAAATGCAATGGTGGTAACGGGGTATCATTATAAATGTGCTTTATACTTTTATTACAGGTGCTTTCTCCAGTTGATCTCCAAGTGTGCATGTTAGCCTTGGAGCCGAAAGCACAGTGCGTGACATACTCCATACTGCTAGTACCTCAGTGACACCCAATACTTGACATTAACGATAATATGATTCTTATTCAATTGATTTCAAAGTGAAATAATTAATATTATAAGAGTCTTCTCTGTCAAACTAATTTGGAAATCAGAGTAATTTTCACATCATAAAATTATTTATCAATGCGATCTGAATATATGAATTATTCGTTTCATGTTTTAAAATATTATTCCCGTATTAAAATCTATTTAAAATATTCTATGTAAAATTATTTGGTAAACTAAATCTTGGATGCAAATGTGGATAGTTTTTTAGTTTAATGATACATGGTACATTTTATCCGCCTCATATTTTTACACTGTGTTGGTTAAACTGTCTAACTGAAATGACCCTAAGTTTAAGAACATTTTTTAACAATTTACTACAAACATTTTTTTATAACAGATTAGGTGTATGCCTTCAACAATAACGGTTTCTTTAAGTGTAGTGAGATGAGATATTTCTATAGCTAAATGTAGAAACTGTTTATCTTACTCCAAAAGTAACGAATGTGGAAGAGTTGATCGGTAAACGTTCCTACTGTAACGTCAGCATTCAGTTACATTTGCGACTTCAAACAGAAAATCTCGAACTGAATGTAAACTACAGACACTACAAGTAAAACGGAAGATGTGTTCCTCAAACAGCAGCCCTGCTAGATTAAGTGATTAATAAGAGATCTCTTTTTTAAATGTATCAATCATTTAAAATAATTTATTCACATAGCATATAATGTTTTGGTATTAGATAACCATTATACTTTATAACGATTTTTGATTTAAGGCTTTTATATTAGAAAGGAAAAAGTATGATTAAACAATACCATCATAGTAAACAATTCATATTGTACGAGAAGATGTGAAGTAAAAGATGTTTGTTTAAAAGAATTGATACAATCTCTATGGGCAACATATATATCACATAGTAAATAGGCTATATCTAACAAATGATAACCTTTGGTTATAAAAGTAAGGAAATTATGGGTGGAAGATGGCTAGCCGATATAGGAAAGTAAAGATAGAACAGCAAATGTTTTAAGGAGTGCAAAAATACAAACTTTCATAGTACTTTGGTTTTATAAATATTACAAACAAACAAAAATAATAATGATAAGGTAAGCCAGTGTAAAGCTCTAATCTGAAGCTACCGTAAACTTTTACTGATTATTTATGCAAGTTATTCTCATAAAAAGAGATAGTGTAAGATTATTATAATATTAACATCTTGTCCACTTATTTCTCTGAATGAAAACTTAGTTTCTTATCAAATAGTGTATTAGTCAATCTATCGCATATAGGATGTAAAAGGAACTATGAACTTTGTGAATAATTGACGTGGTACAAAATATTAACTGTTACTTGTTTACCTGAAAAGACGAGCAACTCAGGTCTAAATATCACATAATGATGTTGTGGTTAGATTAAATAGTTGATACGGTAGTGTTGCCCTCACCAGTTTAAATGTCTATTTACTGATTTTAATGACCTGTAATTGGAATATAGTCGAGTGTGTTCCCATTAACCAACACAGGACCTTAATGATACACGTCGAATAAGAATAATATATCACGCATATCTTTAGCAAAAGTGTGTATGTATTAATGAGAAACAGTTATTTTAGAGTTTTATTTTTAATTGATATAAACGTTTGTAAAATTATTGTAAATGTAATATTCATATAATTTACGATCAGAAATACAAGGATGGTCTTGCATTGCGTTAATAAATTCGAATCTACTATATTATTTCACATTAGAGCAAGTAGTTTTACGTTATCAATATATATAGTAGTAGTAGGTAGTATGAATATATATATATTCATATTACATAAATTACTAATTTAACATTTGATTGTATCACAATGACTGTAGGTTTAAGATGTAGTTTAATATCGTATTGTCAAAAGTTCAAATAATATCAACCATCATAGTAAATGTGTATGGTAAACATTTCATGTATTTTAATGTTGTATATAGGCCTACTCACTCAGTTAGAATAAGATAATTCTGACATATGAAATTACGCAAAATCTAAAAAATATTGCAAAAAAGTATGCAATCTACTAACTAGTTAAATATATAGTGAATCGTAATTTCATTAAAAATAATTATAATCGTCTATTTAGAATCATATATACACCATCACTTTTCATAATCGTATGAATCAGAAATTTACACAGATTAATTGATTTTAAAATATTTGAAATAATGAGTTATTTTAATAATATATATATAAACCACAAACAATCGCAATTGGTAATAATTAGAGTTAAAAGAGTTTCCTATTTTACTAGTCACAGTATTTAGTCTCGACAGGTGAGAGGAAAATGTAATCCATTATAGGGCTGTATTTACTGACAAGATATTAACTAGAGGCATCAAAATGGGCTGTGATACTATGATGGTGAATAACAGGCTACTATGAGATAGAGAACAACATATTTCATGTTTCTGAAAAACTTTTGTAAACTACATTTAAAATGTATACCGGCTAAGTGACAGCCGTCACTGGCAACACACTTCCTTACATTCCCCCAAGTTCCACACACATTCACCAGCATTTTTTAAAGGGCAGCATTTATGATCGTCTTTAGTTCGTCAATGGTTTGAAATCGATGTTCATAAACTTTACCTTTCTGGTAGCTCCAAAGAAAAGAAAAAGTGCAATGGTTTATTAAGCAAGCTGAACTAACAGGCCAAAAATGCATCCCTTATAGAAACAAATTGGCCTGAAAACACTTTTTGTAGGATTTAATGATACATGCTAGTAGTATGGTATGTCGTCCATACTGTTGAAACAAGATGTCCGCCAAGTCCTGTTTGTCTTAAACTGAGCTAGTTGAGTGCGGGAAAGTGTAAGTTATGAAAGTTTTTTTCACGATTCTTAGTCTCAGTGAAAAAAAGTGATGTCCAACAATGACCAAACAAAAAACACCGTTATATGACTATGGAGAGCTTCCTGATGGAGTTCTTTATAGTTGTCTGTGGACCAGTAACGAACATTCCACTTCTTTATAGTTGTCTGTGGACCAGTAACGAACATTCCACTTCTTTACAGTTCTATAGTGATGGGAATGAATGAGCATAAACACATGTTAAAACAACCCCTTCTTGAAACACAGTTTACAAAATTTACGTGCTAGACTTGCTATGTCTTTCAAATTCCTATACTTTAAGTTGCCATCATTTTGTTTGTTCGAAAAAGTAATCAGCGTCCAAGATTCGCCTTAAAGTCATAAAGAACTTCCTGAATGCTCATGGTAGAACGACTTGGATACTGCTCAATTGAACTCTGTTGACATCAATATTTCAGGTGTTCTTATGCTCCTAGGTTGGCCTGAAATGTGCAACCAATTGATAAAACTTGTTTCGGTCTGGAAAAGCCGCATTTAGATGCAAACGGTAGCATGTTGGAGAATCTCTTTGAATCTTGGTCAAATATTTACAGTTTTTGAAGGAGGATTCAATGACGTATCCACGTTGTTAACTAGGCATAGGCAAACAATATGTGGCACTCACTGCTACTGTCCATCCTCCACTGTACTAGCCTAATTACATTTGGGGATGAATTGGAAAAACACTATATTAAAAAAAGTTAAAGAATGTTTCATTTAACCATGTGAGATTAGGGCTAAGAAGCCTTCTTTAACTCTTAAAAAAAGGACTAATAGCTTATCATGGGTGGGTGACTTCCAAACCACCACCACCAGGTGGGCTGCTTGAAAGCACAGGATCTTTCAGACGGTCAACCATCCAAGGTACAGCCACACTCAATCTTGCTCAACGCCTCTGGCCAATTAAAATACTACCTACCACTAATCATAGTAATTTAACAAGCCTACAAATAAAATTCTCATATAATTTGGTGTAGATCTAAAATTAGATTAAAGTTCATAAATATTTTAAGAGTTATAAAATCAAGAAAAATACGTTCATTAAATTTAATGATAATACACAATAGGATAAGGTTCATTACATTATTACAATGAAACATCATGTTTTCAGCAATTATAAATTATGTTATAACCACCTAAAAGTATATAACTTTATTTTCATAGTATTATTATTGACATATTGTTAAAAATATATTATAATAATTAGTCTTGTTAATTTAAATATTTCCTCAGAAATATTAACCTAGATTAAATTATTCTAGCACAAAAAAAATATCACATGTCTACTCTGTACATCATTACAATTCATAAGTATTTCGACCTCAAAGTATGTAAACCGTTATCAAACTGACGTTTAAAGCAGGAATGAAAGTAGTAGCACATGTGTACTCTGTACATCACTACAATTAATGAGTATTCCGACCTTAAAGTATGTAAACCATTATCAAACTGACGTTTAAAGCAGGAATGAAAGTAGTAGCACATGTGTACTCTGTACATCAGTACAATTAATGAGTATTCTGATCTTAAAGTATGTAAACCGTTATCAAACTGACGTTTAAAGCAGGAATGAAAGTAGTAGCACATGTGTACTCTGTACATCACTACAATTAATGAGTATTCCGACCTTAAAGTATGTAAACCATTATCAAACTGACGTTTAAAGCAGGAATGAAAGTAGTAGCACATGTGTACTGTGTACATCACTACAATTAATGAGTATTCCGACCTTAAAGTATGTAAACCATTATCAAACTGACGTTTAAAGCAGGAATGAAAGTAGTAGCACATGTGTACTCTGTACATCACTACAATTAATGAGTATTCCGACCTTAAAGTATGTAAACCATTATTAAACTGACGTTTAAAGCAGGAATGAAAGTAGTAGCACATGTGTACTCTGTACATCACTACAATTAATGAGTATTCCGACCTTAAAGTATGTAAACCATTATCAAACTGACGTTTAAAGCAGGAATGAAAGTAGTAGCACATGTGTACTCTGTACATCACTACTATTAATGAGTATTCCGACCTTAAAGTATGTAAATTATTATCAAACTGACGTTTAAAGCAGGAATGAAAGTAGTAGCACATGTGTACTCTGTACATCACTACAATTAATGTGTATTCCGACCTTAAAGTATGTAAACCGTTATCAAACTGACGTTTAAAGCAGGAATGAAAGTAATAGCACATGTGTACTCTGTACATCACTACAATTAATGAGTATTCCGACCTTAAAGTATGTAAACCATTATCAAACTGACGTTTAAAACAGGAATGAAAGTAGTAGCACATGTGTACTCTGTACATCACTACAATTAATGAGTATTCCGACCTTAAAGTATGTAAACCGTTACCCAACTGACGTTTAAAGCAGGAATGAAAGTAGTAGCACATGTGTACTCTGTACATCACTACAATTAATGAGTATTCCGACCTTAAAGTATGTAAACCGTTACCCAACTGACGTTTAAAGCAGGAATGAAAGTAGTATCGTGTTTGTATTAAGTAAACACCGTTCATCGCTGTCAAAACCTCAACTTGGATCATTGAAGTTATGAGGAATGCAGGAAGTTACAGTGTCAACTTACACTGTACTCTACATTAATGACTTGAGTGTTTCACACTCACTTAATCCTTGCTGGAAAGTTGTGGGTCATCATCTTAAGTATAGGCAGTTAATCTTTCTCCAAACTAACCTTATCTTTCTCCAAACTAACCTTTTATTTCTCCAAACTAACCTTATCTTTCTCCAAACTAACCTTAGCTTTCTCCAAACTAACCTTTTATTTCTCCAAACTAACCTTTTATTTCTCCAAACTAACCTTATCTTTCTCCAAACTAACCTTAGCTTTCTCCAAACTAACCTTTTATTTCTCCAAACTAACCTTATCTTTCTCCAAACTAACCTTAGCTTTCTCCAAACTAACCTTTTATTTCTCCAAACTAACCTTTTATTTCTCCAAACTAACCTTATCTTTCTCCAAACTAACCTTACCTTTCTCCAAACTAACCTTTTATTTCTCCAAAATAACCTTATCTTTCTCCAAACTAACCTTAGCTTTCTCCAAACTAACCTTTTATTTCTCCAAACTAACCTTTTATTTCTCCAAACTAACATTATCTTTCTCCAAACAAACCTTATCTTTTTCCAAACTAACCTTAGCTTTCTCCAAACTAACCTTATCTTTCTCCAAACTAACCTTATCTTTCTCCAAACTAACCTTATCTTTCTCCAAACTAACCTTATCTTTCTCCAAACTAACCTTATCTTTCTCCAAACTAACCTTATCTTTCTCCAAACTAACCTTTTATTTCTCCAAACTAACCTTTTATTTCTCCAAACTAACCTTATCTTTCTCCAAACTAACCTTACCTTTCTCCAAACTAACCTTTTATTTCTCCAAACTAACCTTATCTTTCTCCAAACTAACCTTAGCTTTCTCCAAACTAACCTTTTATTTCTCCAAACTAACCTTTTATTTCTCCAAACTAACATTATCTTTCTCCAAACAAACCTTATCTTTTTCCAAACTAACCTTAGCTTTCTCCAAACTAACCTTATCTTTCTCCAAACTAACCTTATCTTTCTCCAAACTAAACTTATCTTTCTCCAAATTAAACTTGGCGTACAAAGAATATGATGGGTTCATTCATGTGCCATATTACACTATACTGTTTATCAATAGTTTAACTGACTCATAAGCACTAAATCACTACTGAATGTTCATAATAATGATCATAATATCGGCAATCAATTCTGAAAACTATGGTAAGCTCATAGTTTTCAGAATATGATGAGTACATCTTCTTTGTGTAACATTTTACGCTGTACTATTTATTATGGCCTTAACTGCCTCACAAGTACTCTATTCTTACTAAAAAATCACAATATCGACAAATTACGCATGATTAGCTCACCATTGTAACAATATGATGAGTCGTGTGGTATTTTACACTGCACTGTTAATAAACATCTTAATAGTTTCACACTTACTCAAGCTTTACAGTGACAGCATAATAAGTAGAGATAGTAGGTATTTTTCTGAACTGAACTTAGAATACAAGGAATAAGGAGAGTAAGGTTCTTAATGATTCATATTACCCTGTGCTGTTTATTATGACCTTGATTGTTTTACAAGTACTTAAATGTTAGGTCATATTTGTCAACACTGAACCTTGATTAGAAAGCATAGAACGTAGATTCCACAGTTTTCACTTTCCATATTACTTTGTACTGTTCATGTACGTCTTAATTGTTTTATAGTCACTTAAACCTTACTAAGTAGTTAACGGTGACAGCACACTAAGTGGAGGTAGTTCATCTTTGTCATAACTCGCAACCAACTAAGTTGATTCAGAATGAGACAAGCATGTTTTGCTGTTTAACGGACACTATACTGGTTATTAAACCACATAACTACGTAACGAATTTTCGTAACATAATTAGGCCTACAGTAATTATAATCGTAACATTTATCTTTAAATTAAATTATTTATTTTGAATCTAATAACAATTTAAATAACTAAGCACAAATGTAGGTGTGAGAAGTAGTAGAAATTTTAATTATGTCTTCGTAATATAGATTTAGTGGTTGAACTAACTTATACAATTAAAATTTTAAAAGCCATCAGAAAAAAATACGGATTATAATTAAATATTTTATGCAGAAGGAATAATAGTGTAAATTGTTCTGTGAAGGGTTTATATAAATATATTTACAACTTAGCCTACCTAACCATATACATAAAAAATATTGTTGGATATAATAGAAATGTCGTTATCTAAAAACATGAGGCCTCCGTATCAACGTATTCATAGGATCCAAAATGCTGTTCTAGACCCGATGCTTTAGACAAATTGTATTACAATAAGGTTCTGCATAATGCATATCTTACAGTTACCGTTTATAAAATAATGGTTGTTATAGATAGGTATTAGAAAGTAAATAATTTATATTGTTGTAGCCTGAAATATGAATGTCTAAGGACAATTGTACTATTATTTTATTACAACAAGATATCTATAATTTTAGTTATAGATATTTTCGCCTCCAATAAAGCTATTTTTCATTTCATAATTTTAAATAATTAACTTAATAAGTAACTTTAAAAATATAATAACTACTAAACAGTGGTAAATGCTGATACAATTAGGCATAACTTATATTAAGGTGTAAGATGACATTTCATATTACTTATCTCAATATTCGCCACACTAGATTAGTAATACTATAGGTTATGGGTAGGAACCATACGCTTTTTATAACTTATAGTGTACACAATGGCTTTTATTACTTATGTATACTGGATTCTCGACACAAACTTCCATTTTGTTTTTTTATCATACAACAAAATGGGAAAACATTCTATTCTCACTTTTTCACAGAAAAAATTACTGCAGATGTTGATAATTATAATAACTATAAATAGCTATTATAACAATACTAAATTTACTTACAGCTCTAAATTCATGCTTAAAACATTTTTAATGCTAAGTCTAATTTGTTTGACAAGATGTCGTTCTCAACAAATTGGTATCTCAGACATACTAAGTGATGCTCCTAAACCAACAACTGACAGATAGTGCTGTCGATCCCTTACATGGAGCATAAGGAGATCTGCTGTAATTACTTAAGGAACAGCTCGGCTAGAGGTGAAAGAGGGCAAGGAGGGGGTGTGTTAATATTAAACAAGGCACGTTTTATTTAAGACCATACACCGTGGTGGCACGAACAGTTCAAGTCTTCTATGACATCTTGTCTTTTATACATGATGAGCATATATTTATAAATTGACATTAACACACTTTCATTCCGTTTAATCTCTCTCTCTCTCGAATGTAATAATATTTGTTCTTTATGAATTCCAAAACCACTCATCGGATTGCCATGAACCTTTGGGAAGTTGCAGAGTTCACTTTTGGGAAGTCATCTGGCATGGTTTCATTCAACTCAAGGGTTCCATTCCAGTGGACTTTAAAGTTTCAATGATAATCTAGTGAAGTTACTTTATTTATTTGACTCCAACAGCTGTTTGATAAAAATTAATGAAATGAACACATTTGAATTAACCAAAGTGATGCTTATTGAAATTTAACACTTAAAATTAACTAAATCATTACTGTTTGTGTGTTAATATCATAGCAAGCCATGGGTAAACAGTTAGTTTGTTTATAAAATTTTAAGTATGAAGCGTCACTGTTACACGTAGTTTTAGAGTCCAATTCCTGTTTACAATAATCTGAAATGTTACTCTTTGGAACACATATTGATATTACACTATGAATGTGAAGTTACATTCGTAAACATAAATAATACATCTTAACTGTTGATCTGTTGTTTCAAGGCATAAAACTGTCTTTAAAAATATACATTATGTAAAAACTAAGACACTATAAAATCCAAAGCCGATTATAAAAGATATTCACATCATTAAATTTAATAGGCGGATACCCCTTACAGTGTACATATAGATGAAATAAATTCTTTAAATCAATATACTTCAAGATTTCCTCTACTACACTAGTAAGTAGGGCTACTTAGGTATGGCCATTTTTACCACCCATTCGGTGGTTAGTACATTACACATGAAGAACATAAACTTAATTCCTAGACGGAGAAGTTTTAAACTTTAAAAGATTACCCTACCCTAAAAGTGTTGAAGTGTACACTTGCATGTAAGAATATTATTGTAATGGAAAATAAATGTAAAACTTTCGTCATTATAATAACACACACTTTGTAGAATCCATTTTATTCTAAAATAGCTTAAACAACAGTTATATTCTCAGACCCATCAATGATAGAACTTGCAAGCTATTATATTAAACGTTGAAGACTGAGCCCCATCCCCACCAAAACTGGAAAGCGTGTCAACTGGGGGATGGCTCAAAACAAGTCAAGCAATGGGATCATGGGTGGCAGTTGGAGGGTCAAATGACAACTTGGCAGCTGAGCAAAACTAATTTAATTTCAAGATCACAAATAAATAATCAATTAAAAAACGGCAGAAGGCCACAATATTAATAGGCAGAAGGCCACAAAACAAGCTACACAAAATTAACAAGAGAATAACAAATACTACAAAACAACAAACGCTACAAACACCAAAATTAACAATTACAACTACATGGCCTATCTGCAGCAAAGCCCAAGACACCAAAACGTAAGAAAATGGAACAACTTAAAAGTGAAAAATTTAGAAAATTTTTGACAACACCAATTAACCCGGCAATTTAGCCCACATCCCATGATTCCACCAAGGCCAGGGAGTAAGCCGGAATCCCTGGGCAGCTCCGAATAGGAAGTTAAGTAAAAGACAACCAATAATCCCCTTTTGGTGAAAATTTTAAAATTAACAATTTAAAAAAAATATAACCCGGTACCGTTCTAGTAAAAAGTCACTTAAAGACATCCATAATACAATAAAAAAAATAAATAACAATCACTATGCCTAAACATATAAATAAATAACATAACTTAACCATAGGGACCTAACAAATATAAAATCTAAAAAATATAACAACAAATAAAACTAACTAAAATAAATAAGAATAAATATTAACATGTTTTTTTCTTTTTTTTCTTTTTTTCTTAAACTTTAAATATATATGTATCAATGTCCCCATGGCTGTTTCATTACATCACTGTTCAATCAGTTTTAGGCCTAGGCTAAATTAAATAGTTCCACAAACATTTTTTTTCTTCTTTTTTTATATTTCACTTCCCTTTTTTTCTTTGTTTTTTTTATAAATATATATATTTAAATATCAACATCAAAACCCCCAGCTCAGCCGCCGGGAACAAAATGGAACGCACTGACCTGAGGACAGAAGAACAACACCCAGATGTAGGGATGGCAGCGTAGTTGGGACATGGGCTCTACGACATGGTCCTCAGGCCAGGCTGGCGGTGTAGATAGTCGACCTTCCCCGGACGGCAGGCAAAGGGAAAACGTCCCACTCAAGGACCCTGGACTGCAAGGCCAAACACAGCACATTAGAAACAGTACAGCCACAACCACCAAAAATAATACACAGAACAAACTAATGAATATAAGGGTGCATGTTTTGCAAAACTGAACAGGAAAAGACAAATAAGAACATGAGTGGAGCAAACTAGACAATAAAACATTAATTTTAGGCTACCAATAATTAGTTTGGAAAATTAGATTTAAAACCAATTACAACTTAACAAATTATAAAAGAATTATGTATATGGAACTGAAAATGACAAACTGAAAAACTGGGCTATTGATACAGAAAGCAATACGTAATAAATGAAAATCAAACTACATAGATAGGCTAGGTTATTGTCAAAGAACAAAAAAAAAGAATAGTAAATCGGTAACTCCAACAGCAAAAGGCTCACTAAACATTATACAGAACTACAATTGAATATAAAATAAGATATAATAAAGCAATTAATGGTAAAATGGTAACATTGAGCACGTGGCTCGAACCTAGGTTAACAAAGCCAGACAAAGAACACAAATTTAACAAAGCCCTGAAAATGACAAATCTAATATCTAATCATCATTAGATATTAGAAATTACAAACTGAACACTTACGTTTTGAGTCTCTAGCCCCCAAACATGTCTTGACTAGAGGTGGAGAACAAGTCGAATGACGGTCAACCTGACAGACGAGAGCTGGAACAAGGAACGAACGAGTCCGAGCCAACGGCCACCAAAGTAAGCAAATCGCCGGACACGAGCGATCTCAGGCAGCCCGGCAGACCACGACGAACGTAACGCAATGTACCGGTCAAACGACCCGGTACAACCTCCCTTTGCAAAACCTCATCACACCCAGGCAGGGGAGAAAACTCGGTACCTCAGGGAACCCACAGAAGAAGAAGACAAGACCCCCAAAGAGTGGTGTTCCAAGGATGCCCAAGAGAATCTAAGAGGGGAAACCCCTCAAACAGGGAGCGAACTACCCTGACTGTCGGGCCCGACAAGAAAAGAGAGAAGGAGACTCTCTCAGAACAGCAACCTAGGGCGCAGAGGTGATCAATCTCTTTGCCCCAAGAAACCCCCAGGAACACCAACTCCTGGATCAACCGTTCCCCGGAAAGCCTTAAGCTGGGACACATGGGCTTTCCTGAACACCCTGCCTGACTGGGGATCAACCAGCAGAGCAGTCACCGGTGACAAAAACCTAGCGATGCGATGGAGACCAGACCACCGATAGCACAACTTTGCAGCTCTCCGTTCCGCGGCCGAACTGACCGGGTAAGCCTGACAAAGAACCAGATCTCCAACCTGGAAAGGGTTAGGAGTACGACTCTTATCATACCTCCTCCTTACTCTCTCTCTAGCACATAGCAGTGATAATATTGCTACAGTACCACTGAGCCTGTATTGGTGGGTGGGTGGGCCAGTACCACTGAGCCTGTATGGGTAGGTGGGTGGGACAGTACCATTGAGCCTGTATGGGTAGGTGGGTGGGACAGTACCATTGAGCCTGTATGGGTGGGCGGGTGGGCCAGTACCACTGACCTATATAGGTGGGCGGGTGGGCCAGTACCACTGAGCCTGTATAGAACTGTATGAACTGTATAGAACTGTATAGCCAGTATATATGATTGAAGGGAAGTATTTCTCTACGCAGGTAACACCTAATTAAGTTAACGAGGTGTTATTTCAACTGCAAGAATGGTATCACCATTAGCAGATAATTGTATATGGCATTTGTTTATGTCAAATAAATATTATTAAGACACACTCGCCCACAAGAGAAGAGTGATAATATTGAAAGACCATCGGTACTAGATGACTAGGCAGCACTACACGGGGTTCACCCCTCTGTCGAGGACGGTAACAGAGTACCCCTTTGGACAGAAAATAGGGAGGGTGGGCACCTCCCTCTTGAAGCTCACCTAAGATGACTGACAGCTCAGGATCTTTTTGCTGATGGGACAGTAGGTCGTCAAAAGCCAGAGGAAAATCCAGAAGAACAGCACCACACTGAGCAACAGCCTCAGTCGGTGGATCACTGGGCTCATGATACATGCGGGAAAGAGCATCCGCGATGACATTCTGGGTACCCCTTAGATGTTGGACTCGGAACTTAAAAGCAGAAATTTTGACCACCCAGTGACCAATTTTCCCAAGCTGTGTGAGATGGGCAAGAAGCCAAGATAGTGCCTGATTGTCCGTCTCCAGCAAGAACAATTTAGCGTGTTCCAAGAAACGCCGAAACTTGTCCGTACCAAAGACAACAGCCAGACATTCTAACTCATAGATGGAGGAAGCTTTCTTTTCCTGGTGAGACAACGTCCTCGAAGCAAAAGCGATGGGCTGCCTGACCCCATCAAACTCCTGAGAAAGAACAGCAGCAATGGCGGAGGAGGAGGCATCAGTCTGAAGAATGAATTTTCTGCTAAAATCAGGCATACGCAGGACAGGAGGTTGCATGATAGCCTCCTTGAGAGCATCAAAGGCAGTCTGCTGAGCTTGGCCTCACACAAAAGGGACACCTTTCTTACGCAACTCGTTCAACGGGGCAGCAAGCTCGGCCACGTTAGGGATGAACCGACGGTAAAAATTCACCATCCCCACAAAACGGGCAATCCCCTTGGCATCTCTGGGAGGAGGAAAATCCCGAATGCCCTGGGTCCTCGCAGGATCTGTGCAGACGCCTTTAGAAGAAATGAGATGACCTAGAAAAGAAATCTGAGGACGAGCAAAAGTGACTTTCTCTGGATTGACGGTAAGGCCAGCTGATTTAAGGCGACTAAGAACTTCCTCCAGATGTTGCATGTGTTCCCCGAAAGTCTCACTGTAGACAAGAAGGTCGTCCAGGTAATTGAAGACAAACTTGAACTTCACATCATGGAAGATGGAATCAAGCAGACGAGTGAGAGTTTGGGCACCCACAGCAAGACCCATAGGAACCCTAGTGAACTGAGAGATTCCAGGGAACACAGAAGCTAGTCATAGGTCGTGATTCCTTCTTCAATGGAATCTGATGGTAGGCCTGGTTCAAATCAAAAACACTGAAAAACTTAGCCTTACCGAACCAATCAAACGCAGAATGCAAATCAGGCAGAGGTACCAAGTCAATAGCGACCTTAGCGTTGAGCCTCCGATAATCCATCACAAGCCTAGACTTACCATTAGGCTTGCGCACAAGAAAAGCTGGACTGGCATAAGTGGAACAAGACGGTTCAATCACACCCTTGCTCAGAAGATGTTCAATCATAGCCCTCATAACCTCCATCTTTGGGGGAACAAGTTTGTACGGATGACTTCTAACAGGCTGAGAATCGGTGAGGTGGATCTCATACTCCAGAAGAGAAGTGACCTCAAGCTCAGGCGTAAGCACATCAGGAAACCGCAAACACAGCCTCCTAATGGCCTCCGCCTGCTCAGGAGGGAGATGACCAACTGGATCCACCTTGGGTTGTTTGGGCTCACAACCCACCTCTCTAACTGATCTCAGGCAGCCTGGCAGACCACGACGAACGTAACGCAATGTACCGGTCAAACGACCCGGTACAAGACTTAATTGAGTTTTTTTTTTTTTTTAGTTTCTCAATAACATAATACATTTATGTAAATTAAACGATACTATTTTTATCCATTTAAAAATGATAACTAAACGAATATAAGCTGTCAATTATAAACAAAATACAAATTATTAATATGTTACAATTACTAAAATCATAATAAACCAAATCATAATGGCTCATTTTGATGTACTTGTAATTTTATTGAAAATAATCAAAGTCTAAGTAATACGAGATTTCCTTCTGATTACCACAAGTAACTCAAATAAAATTATGTATAAAAAAATGTGTACTGTATATATTGCACGATATATGGCTTTTTACCATCAAACGTTTGTTTAGTTAGCATTGATAATTAATTGAAGGGTTGTGTCCCTTTATATATAGAACATACTTTATGCAGAGAATTTTTTAGTTTTTTATTAATTTAAAAGTTAAAAACATCGATAAAGAAATATTTCCCCTAATTAATGAAATAAGACTAATTTAATTTTATTTAAAATATTTGGTTTAAGGTTTCACTGATATTATTGTTCAAACAAAGTCTTTTTGTGTAACTTATAACACTCTTTAAATTGGAGGAAATAATACGATAAAATATATAAATTCGATGAAAAGCTTAGACTCTCCAGAAGAAACCTCGATACGATCTATCGATAGTCGGTGAATAGTTTATAAGTCTACCAATGACATGAAGTTTGGTCATGATCTGCATAAATTAGTCATAATTAAAATTATTATATATAATTTAATTTTGCTTGGTAGAAAACTGTAAACTTAAAAATTGTAATTGACAATGACTGATGTAACTAGATATATTAAAAAATAATAAAGCATTACTATGTTATATAAAATATAACTTTTGTAAATAATATTTTAGTGGCTTAGTAATATTATTTTGCAAAAGGATCGTTACACCACTAAAAATAAATTATAATATGACATTTAATTATTTGATTACTATTGGTATTGTTGACCAATGTGATTACGTATTCGCGATGAATAGCAAACAAATCATTATCACGAAAAAATTATATTTTATAATTGTACAAGATATTTGTATTTTAATCCATCTGGTCTAACAATTTTAAACTTAGATTACAGAAATCGGTCATCTCAAAAATTTTACTTTAAAATTTTTATGTGTAACGTTCAGTAAATATTGTTTTTTTATATAATGACTCATTATAAAAAACAAAATCCAAGCAGAATGGTTGTTTAAATATAATTCTTTGTGTTATTTATACCGTGTGATATGCCAGGCTATCTAATCATTAGTTATTTGCCATGAGCAATATATGACCTTCACTGACAACAACTTTAAATTGACGTTTTACTAAACAATTAAATACCGAGAACATTTAAAGACAGTTCTATATACAGTAAAACGTAACTATGAGAACATTTAAAGACAGTTCTATATACAGTAAAACGTAACTATGAGAACATTTAAAGACAGTTCTATATACAGTAAAACGTAACTATGAGAACATTTAAAGACAGTTCTATATACAGTAAAACGTAACTATGAGAACATTTAAAGACAGTTCTATATACAGTAAAACGTAACTATGAGAACATTAAAAGACAGTTCTATATACAGTAAAACGTAACTATGAGAACATTTAAAGACAGTTCTATATACAGTAAAACGTAACTATGAGAACATTTAAAGACAGTTCTATATACAGTAATACGTAACTATGAGAACATTAAAAGACAGTTCTATATACAGTAAAACGTAACTATGAGAACATTAAAAGACAGTTCTATATACAGTAAAACGTAACTATGAGAACATTTAAAGACAGTTCTATATACAGTAAAACGTAACTATGAGAACATTAAAAAACAGTTCTATTTACAGTAAAACGTAACTATGAGAAAATTTAAAGACAGTTCTATATACAGTAAAACGTAACTATGAGAAAATTTAAAGACAGTTCTATATACAGTAAAACGTAACTATGAGAACATTTAAAGACAGTTCTATATACAGTAAAACGTAACTATGAGGAGGGAATAACACTATGAATAAAATTTACTAATTTACTTAATAATCAGTATACCTTTAATAAAATCTACGTGAACAACTGAAAAATAGTTGAAAATACGACAAAAAATGATTAACCAAACTGTAAAAAAAATTTCAAATTTCATTTTTAATTCTTAAGTTTGGTTTTGAAGATACTTAAGCATATTTAAATAAATTTTGTTTTTGATTAGTAACAGTTTATCTTCAATATCAGAAGATATTTACAGTTTTGAAAATCTATAATATGCATATTACAATAAAAATTAGGGAAGAGAACAATTTGTATGCGTTAGACATGGACTATGACTTAGGTAATACATTTTAACGATTGAATTTGAAAATATTGAAATATGCAAATGAAAGAAAAGAGTTTCTGTCTTTAAAAAAATCATATATTTAATGGTATTTGTGTTTTATGCTATAACGTGGACAAACCAAAATAGCACGTTTCAAAAATAACATAAAGTTAAAACCATGTAAGTTTAAATCAAATATCAAATGATCAAGGCTTAGTATTTTACTTCTAAAATATTGTATATTGGTGTTTAAAAAATACGTTGAACTGTACATTAATTCTGTAATGTTATAGTAAAATAGTTTTAAACCAAAGAATCGTAGAAGAGTCATATGAAAATAAATGAAGTAATACAATTTTGCGTAGTTAATGTTTGTCAATAACTATAATTAATTATTCCTTTAAATACTTAATTTTTGACATACGTTTCACTTTTTGTATTTTCCAGAAACTTTAGATTTGGAGTTGATAGGAACACAATAAGATTTTTGTTTATGAAGATAAATGGCTGCTACTTTGTGTGACTTTATACATGTATTCTCTACAAACTGTAGTTTGGAAAAAGTTTTCATACACCAAAACTCAAACAAAAAATGTTTTTACATATAAATTAATAGATATTACAAATTATAAAATATTGTATGGACGTAACATACATGACAAGTTTTAAGAAAATCCAGAACAGCAAGAATGTGAAAAGGCCCGCTTGCGCTTTTAGTGTTACAATATCCCCGAACTTACATTCCAAAGTAATGAGACAGCAGTAAGCTCAGCTTTACCCTAAAACCTGTGACCTCTAGATTAGATCCCACCAGCAGAGTGTGGGCGTCGTCTTAACGTTTTACGAACTTCTCAACCCACACTAACGTCTATCGAGGAACCGAATAAGGAGTTATTATTGTCTAATTATGTACAGAGAAAATTACCATTACAGTACAAATTGGGACGCTTGAGTTTAATAGATGGTTTTTAAACTAACATTATAAGTTCATTTTAAACATGCATTTCAGAGCTAAAGTGTTGTTTAAATCAATGGGCTTTATATAAACAGCTAATTGAAATATTAAGTGCCATACAATGTGCAATTCTCAGTACAATCTCGGCCCTGCATAAAAAAATGTTTGTCTATTCCTTTCTTCAATTCTGATCCAACATCACCATATAATATTCCATGTAACTAATAATATTTATCTATTTACAAAAATAACACATATACGTGGTTTAAAATAAATAAATGTTTATTATGTCTTTAGTGATTTCCCTTAATTTCTCAATATTAGTTTTAGCAGTCATGAACACCAAATATGCTAGTGTATAAGTTGAAAATCACGAAGTTGTGATTTCATGCGGTGAGTAATGTAGAAGTATCCATACTCTACACAATTTTAACTTTTAATATATTATTATTATTTTGAGGTTAAATTAAATAAGTCGTTTCGTGCTAATATGTGTGCGTAAGGATCGGGATGAATGGTGAGAGAATATAATCATATCTTCACTTTACAATAGATATTTATTTATAAAATATTATTTGTATGTGACTCAACCTAAACAAATGTAAGAAATTAGTTGATATTTACATTAGTAATATTGATTTTTCATGCTCATAAAAGTAAATATTTTGTTATTTATCTATACTATAATGCTGTATAGTATTTTTAATTATATTTCAGTCAAGATATATGTGTATATATTTAAAGCTCAGAATATCCTTAATGGTATCAATTCTAATGTTCAAGATGCTATAACGAATTTCTTACCTATGTAAATAGTTTTACTAGTGAATATGATATTTTTTAGAATTAATTGTACGTTTTTCAATGTCGAAACAGAATCTTGTAATTGACTAACTAATGAAACATAGTTTTGCTTTAGGGTCAAGCCGTATGGATTGAGGAAGATAAAATAAGTAATATATATACAAATGTATCCAGCATGTAAAACATTTTTCTGAGTTAGGTTATTGAAGCATATATTTGAAAACTTACTTAAAGTTATTAACTTTGGTATAAAACAATGCTTGTAACCTATATTTGCTTCTTCGTAGCAGTGACGCTACTAACTGGATGGTTTGAGGTTTTATTTGTTTCCAGTCATTAGGTCTATGGGATGTTTTTTTTTAATTTTACGTATTTATTTATTTTGAATATATCAAATATTCTATTCAAACATTTTTATCCAGTTTAAAGCTTAGTTACAAATTATTGTATCAAATTCTAAGTAATAGGGACATTGAGATAAAAGGGTAGGTATATATTAGTTTTAATAATACTGTATTACTTGAACAGTTGAGGGAGGCTCAGTGATAGGAAGGTGAAGCCATCGTTAATATCTCATGAAAGACAAACATCAAGGAGCTTAATGAGGGCAATTATCAGCTGACGGTCTGCTTGCTCACGTTTTGTCTCAACACTTTCCTGAAACGGGAAATGATTCATAAATAGTAATGGTCATAAGTTAAGAGTAAACAATATTCCCTTTTCATTTTCCTTCTAGTAACTGTGAAGTAAAAAATCCTTGTAGATTACGGATGTTTTCATAATGATAACATATTGTGTGTAAAAACCTACAATGAATAATAAAATCATTTTCCGACATCCATCCAACATCCTACAAGAACTTATTTAATTGTAGTTGAGAGTAAATATAATATTCAGATTTCACTAACATAAATAACAAGATATATAATTTGTTAACAAATCTGTATATACATTAGTCTGATACAGATTTTCCCACCCTCCCATTACCACTGTTCGTGTATGAGTGGGCGGGAGCGCATCGCCACTATCCGTGTATGGTTGGACGGGAGGGCATTGTCACTGTATGTGTATGGGTGAGTGAGAGGGCCATTTTTTTTATGTATGGGTGGGTGGGAGAGTAATTAACACTGTATGTTTATGGGAGCGTGGGAGGACCATTACCACTGTGTGTGTATGGGTGGGTGAGAGGGCCTTTACCACTATATGTGTATGGGTGGGTGGGAGGGCCATTACCACTGTATGTGTATGGGTGGGTGAGAGGGCCATTACCACTATATATGTATGAGTGGGTGGGAGGGTCATTACCACTGTATGTGTATGGGTGGGTGGGATGGATGTTCAATAAAACTTTTTTTCTTTAATCTTTTTTTAATGAAATTGTTATACCAGTTATAAATAGTTAATAACTCTTTGCAAAACCACGCGATATTCTGTACTAACGTATTGAGAATATAGTGGGACATATTTACAAACTAACCTAACGTAAATTTAAACTTAAAATGTAATGTTTTAAAGTGTAATGGGTTATTTTTCTATAAATGACTTCTGTACAGTTTTTTATTTGAAATTTGTATCGATATCTTCGGCTCGACGAGTTAATTAATACGCTGTAAATTAAGAGAGTTCTCTATGAATAAGGGGGTTATGTACTTCTGTACAATTGACGAGACGGACAGGTGGGAGAGGGGGGAGAAGAACACAATGTGGGTGTCTTTGTGAGGCAAGCTCTTTGCTACTTCTAGTGAAAATTGCGATGGAATCATAACTAAATTGCATGGCGCACTAAATTTGACACCTGGATGTATGCATATCGTATTGTTTGTTTCCAGTTACCGTTTATTAATAAAAACAAGTTGTGATATACATTTGGATAAATACTCAAAAGCCATGTTGTTTAGTAATAAGAATTAAAATATTAGTGATCTGTCACAAAGCTAACTCCAATCCACCAAGCCATTTAAGAATTGCCTCACTGATTCTGTTTATGTTAGCTAATCTTTTAGTAAAAAAGTGCAGGGGGCATTCTGTAACTATGTGATCCATTATTTAGATATACTCCACACAATATTTAGTGGCACCTGGGTGAACATCCTTAAGAGAGATTTGTTTAAATGTTTTATTTGTTTATGAAATCCATTAATTAATATCAGAACACCAGAAGTAGATGCCAAAAGCTTATTTTATAAGTCAAATCAAATCACTGAATGGTTTATATATGAAAAATTACTACTTTCAGACTAAGCTACTTAAGAACGTGTATAAGTTTGTTTCGGTGTAAAATTACTATTTCTTATTGTACCATTTTTAAATTAATTCGGTAATTTAGATACGGAATAGTAATTTTTGTCATACTGATTTTTGTAAAGAAAACAAATTTCTTGGTATATTTGTTAAACTACTGTAGTCTCTAAAATTCTACTATAAGAACCTTTCACGCCCTCAAAGGCATGCTACTATATATTTGAATAAGAATACATTTTAGGTGTCATGTTCGTGTATATTTTATTTTATACTCTTATAGTGAGACCATGAAAGTATAATGTCTTGAAGAATATGCTGTTCAAAGGTTCTCGTACTCAAAACAAATGATGTATCCATTAGTGGTGAGTGCACTGTAAGCCGCGTGAATAACAAGAACGGGCACATCATATCCCTTCATCATAAGTAAAAACACCAAATACTTTTTGTTATAAACATATTTCTGGATTCTTAAAAGACTATTAATAAGACTCGGATTACCTGCAGAGCCAAAATATTGTTAATTTTAGTAATATATGAACTTTTATTTAAATTACTCTGTTATTATCAGCCATTAGTATATTCTAATTAATGTTTGCTGACGTGTTATTGGTACATTAGTGTATATTGCTAATGTGCATATATGTAACAAAATATTAATTATTTTACCACATTTAAAGCCCATGTAAAATGTACACATATATATATATTAAATTCAATATTATACTTAATGAAATGTTAGGTAAGTTGGTAATTTAGAATAATATTTTGTTTTAAAGGCTCTTACATTCTATTCTATTTTGTTATATTGTTAATTATTCAGTAAAAGTAAACGTCACACAACACAAATGTATTGCAACACAAGCACAACATGCACAAATATATTACAATACATGTACAAAATGCACAAATATTATGGTGATCGATTTCGTTGAACCACGATCACTAAAAATCGATTTTTTTGTGAATCCCTCTGGTCTGAGGAATGTGAGAGTGGTTCACCGAAATCGATCACCATAATATTTGTGCATTTTGTACTTCTATTGTAATATATTTTTGTATTTTGTGCTTATATTGTAATACATTTGTGTTGTGTGACGTTTACTTGTACTGTAGATGTACCAACACGTTTTATACTAATTAAAACTCTATTGGTTAATTATTGATTCTAATAAAAACGTACAAATGGATGTAAAATATAAAGGTATTTTAATTTGATTTAAAGAATTTGTTACAAGCTCTACCTCTCACTCAGACAAGTAGTCTTGTGGAGAATTGATCTTTATTTATTCATTGTCAATATTTGTACATTTCAATATTACATTGTAGGTTTCAATTGTAGATTTAAATGTATTTGTTATTTATCGATATATTCTATTAAATCGATATATTCTATAGAAGTGCAATATATTCTAAAAAGATAGACAAATGTCTGAACATTATTTTAATATTCTATCATGAAATATAACTTCTGGAAAGAGTTCTAATTGTTATTATTGTTATAATACACTGTACGTGTAAGGGCGGGAAGGTGGGTCAATACCACTGTACCGTACGTATAATACTTAGACCTAGGTTGGCTCAGTGCGAGACTTGTACGATAACACGCAATGGGAAGTTTTATAGTTTTAAAAGTTTCCACTTAGTTAATTTCTGTTAATAGTATAAACAGAAGTTGACTTTCACATCACATCACTTGTCACTTCATCAAAGTTTACTCGATATGAAGTATTGATAGAAGAATAGATGTTAATGAAGTAACTTCAAAGTAGAAAATAAATTCTATTATAATCAAAACATTAAGTTTAAACATACAAATAAATTTCAGTATTATTACTTAGCAGCTTGTAAAATCATATTGTTGAGTTAATAGAAGTTATTGCTTAGTGGTTAATTTATGATCTAATGTGAAATAATGTTAAGCGCACAGTTTCCTTAAATCGATAAATTTAAACTTAGTATTTATAGAAAAAATTTAAATGTAAATAATCACTAAACAATCGCCTTAAGGCTTTTACAATTCATTATTAATCAGGTAAACTTTTTAGGATATCACGTACCTATAGAACACTTAAAATGAAAGAAAATAATGACAAATTAAGTGTTCGTGAACAATGAAACTTCTACAATAAGGTAATTAAACCTGTACACGTAGTACAAAAGTATATATTAATTAAATGTAAAGATTTATATTATTGAAATTTACTTGAAATGTTATAATGGACCTCACCGACAAGTTACACCAAACTTGGTGAGGCCAACGCTGTAAAAATAAATGTATTAATAAATAAATAAATACTTTAAATGCGTCAGCTTACGAGATGTTATTAAAGCTTCTGTGACAATATCGTTATTAGCCCCTTAACTATCGTGCGAATTATATATTTTAATATTATGTTTTATACTGTTTTATATTACGGAGGCGCTATTTAATATATATTTTCGAGGCTAAAATGGTTAGTGATTGCATACTCGTACACGCACAGTGGTACTGACCCACACGCTCCCACATACACGTTCAATGGTATTTACCCACACGCTTACCCGTACACATACAGTGGTACTGACCCACTCGCTCCCCCCATACACGTACAGTGATATTTACCCACACGCTTACCTGTACACGTACAGTGGTACTGACCCACACGCTCCCACATACACGTTCAATGGTATTTACCCACACGCTTACCCGTACACATACAGTGGTACTGACCCACTCGCTCCCACATACACGTTCAATGGTATTTACCCACACGCTTACCCGTACACGCACAGTGGTACTGACCCACACGCTCCCACATACACGTTCAATGGTATTTACCCACACGCTTACCCGTACACGCACAGTGGTACTGACCCACTCGCTCCCCCCATACACGTACAGTGATATTTACCCACACGCTTACCTGTACACGTACAGTGGTACTGACCCACACGCTCCCCCGTACACGTACAGTGATATTACCAACACGCTTACCTGTACACGTACAGTGGTAATGACCCACACGCTTCCCCATACACGTTCAATGGTATCTACCCACACGCCCACCCATACACGTACAGTGGTAATGACCCACACGCCCACCCATACACGTACAGTGATATTTATCCTCAGGCTTACCCATTCACGTAGTGGTACTACAGAACGCGTAAATAAGACAAACATAATGACAGTTTAAATGTTCGTAAACAGTTTACTATTCTGTAAGAGCATTCCGACAGAAACTTCCTCATTATGTCTAGAGTGTTGCATTATAATTTCGTATATCGATTCAGAGAAAAGGATGGCTACAAAGCTGTAATGTTGTTCCTGTCGTGCAGTCACGTTGCAACATTGTTGTGCCAACACTATATGAACTCAGTCCTCATCAGAACGGTTTCTTGGCCCACGTTTTCACTGTGCCTTCAACGCGTTGTTTAAATGACATGGTGCAGAAAAATAACGTATAGTAAATCTCAATATGGCTGTAAATGGATAATGAGAATGAACAAATTTCATTTGGAATTTTTAATAAATCTTTACAATTTTATGTTATTTAGAGTAGAATTAATTTATATTTTAAAGGATTATGTTTGTTAATTAAGCATTATAATATTATTAAAAATTAAACTCTAGTGGCTATGAAATGCCTTGAAAAAGTGAAATAATTTTTATATAAAAAGAAGTACATAGGTGAATTTTGAAAAAAATAAGGATGAATACCCTTTTCAGTCGTGGATTTAGTTCAGTAACCAAATCAAATCATATTTTCAGCATTATACAGCCTTTTAAATATAATATTTTATAAGTTTAGCAAGATTTAAGTTGAAGTTTACTGTTATATATAAATTAGGCCTAATAACCAGTTTCGGTTCTTAAGCCATCTTCAGAGTAATACAAATATAACCTAATTATAAGAAACAAGTAATCATAAAAATAAAACAATTATAAACAACATGTGGTTGAATATCTTTTGGGTTGAAATATAACTTTAAATTATTTTAATGTAGTTAAATATTGGCATTTTTTAGTAAAAAATTAAAATAAATATTTTACCATTTTTTTATAACTCTTCATTGTTGGATTAAAGTTACACACACAGTTAATTAAACCAACTAAATTAAGACTTTGCCATTTTCATAGGACATGTTCCAAACTGATTATCTATTATAGTTTTAAGATCTATTATAGTCCCTAATGATTACAATGTGTTACTTAAATATCCTTGTTATGACCTAGAGTCTCCTACAATACGTAAACAACAAGTCTATACCACAGCTATGTGATACGTCTGTGGTTCATGCTACTTGATGTAATCAGCACCACTAGTTCTTCACCACTGACATTGTCACAGGCAATCAGATAATCTATTTGGACTGATTTTACCTATAACTTATTAAAATGTATTTACACAAATAACCATAAAATGCTAATAATATAAATAACACACCTTGCAATATTGGATTTCAGGAAAACTATATTATGATAACATAAATACACTATTTAGTTAGTGTATTTTAGTTGTAACTGTTTTAATTTAAACAAAATTAACTAGTAATATGTGTAAATATATAAGTCAATTATTTTAATAGTGGGATAATGGAATATAAATATTACTTCCAAACACTTACATTTTCTTTTTTTTTAATTAAAAAAAAAAAAAAACTTCACTCACCAGTTGACATAGGCCTACAGGCCTGTGCATCAAATTTATTGAACTAGTTAAGTACCGACCGTTGGCTCAGTGGGGATTCGAACCTTGGACAATGCTCTCCGTAGTCCGAAGCCTTATCCATTGAGCCATCACGCCGCCACATATATCTACTTTGATGATGTGTATAAATACACATATTAAGTGAATAAAGTTTCGACACCAAAAACAATGGTACTATGTACATTTGTATTAATGACTGGTTAAATTTTAAATATGAAGTCCTTATAACTAAGAGGCAACTTTTCTTTCAAATTTTAAATTAACAAATACAGATCCTAATAATCAATAAGTACACTGTTTTATCAATTATAACATAGAACAAAATATAATGCTACTTTGTGGAAGTAAAAATACGGCCAATAATTCAAATTAAGTTTAAAATAAAATTGTATCAAAATAAAAATATAAAAAAAGTTAAATTTCCCTTCACACACTTTGATTTTGTCACAATTTTTGTATCTCTTCATATCGTTCACCCCTCCCCACAAATTTGTACTATATATTGTTTTATACACATTAGAAAAATACATTAATATTACTTCCAAACGTTTACTTTACTATAAAATCAATTGATACCTGTAAAAATGATCTTCACAAAATTTATTGCTTTATTGAATTTTCATATTCTACTAATATGTGCAAATATTTGGGGTGGGGAGGAGCTACTTCTCGAAACTATTCGGAATTCATCACCTATCTTTAGACATAACGATGATCATCACATCACCACCTATCTTTACACATAACGATGATCATCACATCATCACCTATCTTTAGACATAACGATGATCATCACATCATCACCTACCTTTAGACATAACGATGATCATCACATCATCACCTATCTTTAGACATAACGATGATCATCACATCATCACCTATCTTTAGACGTAACGATGAGCATCACATCATCACCTATCTTTACACATAACGATGATCATCACATCATCACCTATCTTTAGACATAACGATCACATCATCACATATCTTTAGACATAACGATGATCATCACATCATCACCTATCTTTAGACATAACGATGATCATCACATCATCACCTATCATTAGACATAACGATGAGCATCACATCATCACCTATCTTTACACATAACGATGATCATCACATCATCACCTATCTTTAGACATAACGATGATCATCACATCATCACATATCTTTAGACATAACGATGATCATCACATCATCACCTATCTTTAGACATAACGATGATCATCACATCATCACCTATCTTTAGACATAACGATGATCATCACATCATCACCTATCTTTAGACATAACGATGATCATCACATCATCACCTATCTTTAGACATAACGATGATCATCACATCATCACCTATCTTTAGACATAACGATGATCATCACATCATCACATATCTTTACACATAACGATGATCATCACATCATCACCTATCTTTAGACATAACGATGATCATCACATCACCACCTATCTTTAGACATAACGATGATCATCACATCACCACCTATCTTTAGACATAACGATGATCATCACATCATCACATATCTTTAGACATAACGATGATCATCACATCACCACCTATCTTTAGACATAACGATGATCATCACATCATCACATATCTTTAGACATAACGATGATCATCACATCACCACCTATCTTTAGACATAATGATGATCATCACATCACCACCTATCTTTAGACATAACGATGATCATCACATCACCACCTATCTTTAGACATAACGATGATCATCACATCACCACCTATCTTTAGACATAACGATGATCATCCCATCCTCTTACTACCTATCCAAAAATCAGCGATGGCACTATGACATAAGGTCAACTTTATACACTAAACTGAAGCCAAATCCGCCCCCTGTTAAACTGCAGAAAAAACAGTAGCTCTACACTAACTACAGTAATTTGAAGTAAATAAACTAGTACATTTATTAGAATGTTTAATTCAAAGAAACGTTTGAACGCAAGCTACAAATTCTTCATACACTAATTACTGAAAATAATTAGACTAATACTATAAACTAACATATCCAAAAATATACTTGAGGCATTCATGGCCATAGCAAATTATGAACAGACCACATGTTAAACTAGAAGCGACGCTATGAATAAATTTCGGCGTCCAACGTGACAATAGAAGTCTTGAATATTCATGTAAACACAAATGAAAATGAAACTGGTAGAGTCATTGCCTGTACTTGCACAGCGCTATCTTTGTCTCACAAAATACCACTCTGCAGAGTATCAACAACCTGTTTATTACAATTATGTTTAACGCCAGAAATGTTAAAGGGTAAAACATAACTTAGTATGCATTAACACGAAATATTAAATATTGGTTGTCACGTGTTATTATAATAATGAACTATCAGTTATGAATAATTTATTTGGGATCATTAAAGTTAAAGAAATTCAGAACTAATAAAAAATACATCAAATTATAAATAAGCACCAATGCATTCAAATCAGTACAAAAATATACTATCAATTTGGAAAGTCCTGTTACTCAAAAAAAAAAAAACTCAATTTTGAAAATTTAGTTTGTAAATTGGGAGTGGAATATAAATTATGTTTACCGACGGGTGAGAAGTCCCATGTGTGACATAAGAGCACAACCGAGATAACTTAGGTAATTCAGTTTTTAATTTAATACCAGCCAGCGGTTCTCCTTAATTTGCCCCTGTTATCTCCAAAGGAGAGCAAAATTTCTTATTTTGAACTTTGTTGTGTACTTTTCCATCACATTTCAATAACTTAATCCTATTCTTATATATTGTATTCAATACTTATCTTCATTCAATACAAAATAAGGGTCCATTATTTTCAAATAAATAGTATTTTAATCTTCACAAAGTTGAATGAATTAAGCAAACGGTTCAACATGAGGTCAGTTATTGGCAGGAGGAACCTCGTGTTGGTGATGGACGCTGGACTCCGAACTGGGTTAACCACTCTTTTACAAGAAAATTAAGTTACAAGTACTATTTAAAAAGATAAAAAAATAAGTCTTTTATGTAAAAACATTAACAGGCCATTCAGAAATTTTTCATCCACACTGTAAATGTGTGCAGCTGGATGTTGTTGATCATGTTTTTATTTCAATAATGAGTAAAAACACATATCTGCCAACCCGTACACATACAGTGGTATTCACCCACCCGTATACATTTACGCGTACAGTAGTATTCACCCACACGCACACAGACACATACACGAATAGTAGTGTTCAATCACACGCTCAAACACATTTAGTAGTATTCATCCACCCACCTATACACACATAGTGGTATTCACCCACCTTTTACAAGCAGTGGTGTTCAACAACCAAGCCACTAATACGAGTAAGGTGATATTGTCCCACCGGCCACCCACACACGTGCAGTGGTACTCACCTACTTGCCCACCCATACACGCACATATACTATATATAATTATATATTTATATATTAAACATCTCTCAAGCAACTATTTGTACAATGAATATTTAAAGTGTATACTTACTAAGTTATGATTAATAGGATGCAATAGTTACACACAAACTTTAATATCTACAACAATATGTACATGAGAAAAATAAGTATACGTTGTGCTTTTTGTAAGATAGTATAAGTTATGTAGATAATTTGCTATATAATATACTATATGTAATATTTTAAAGACAGTTTCTAATTAAACATTTTCTACTATTTCCATTATTATTATTTCTGAAAAACCATCTGAGACATGAACTCTAAAATTATGGAATCCTTATTGCTTTTGTTCGTATATTTCTGCCAACACAGTTAGTTGTCTTACTAACTTTAGAAGCGTGAGTAACATGGGGATAAAAACAATTGAAACACAGAGAAAAAATAATCAGAGGTCACTTCTTAAAGTGCCAGTGAACGCCTCAGTAGCAGTTATAAATAGATTTAAACTAAAGTACATCGTTACACATCTCTAGTAACAATTACTACGTTGATGATTTGGGGTAAGTGAGGAAGGGACTGACAGGGTGATGGCCTTTATCACCTTACCTATATCACTAATCTTGTGAGTTAATAGCAAGGAATGTACGTACTACTATATTCCTAAATGGTTACAAATGAGATGAGTTGAGTAGGGAACAGATTGTTCTAATTTACATACAAGGTGTTAATAAAAACCCCTTCATTACTTCAGGGTATATGATTGTTTACATGAAAACTAAGATAAAAGTTGCGATAAACATATGTCCTTAAACGCTTGGTTTTCGTTCTGTCTGATTTTTTTTCATAATTTATCATACCTGAGTAACCCCTGAAGACATTATCTTCAAACCTGGTATATTATGTTTTTAAATAAAACTACATAAAAACCAAAGAAAATATAAAGGTTGTTAAAATCCAATCATCAAAAACTAATTAGTTTTAATTTTTTTATATACATATATGTTTATTGTGTGGCAATTTTTGAAATTATTTTTAGGTTCCTAAATTACAATTCATGTTTCTTAGATCATTTTAAATCAAGCTTATTTAAAAATCATTGTAGTATTATTTAAAATACTACATTAAGTGTTTTTTCTTATAACATTAAGTGGCTTTTCTTAATACCACGGATTTTTAAAACCATTTGTAGATAATCGGGTGAATAATGGTAACGAGATGCGTCTATATGAACAATAACCGATAATATTACATGCTGTTAAATTTCTTTTGAATTCCAAACTAGTGTTTCATTTATTGCTACCTACCAGAAGTTGGTTGAGCACTACAGGAGCTGTTTCGGTCATCACTGTCGATCAATTTTAATTTAGAAACCTTCGAAAATTGGATAACATTTCCACAACATTAGCATGTACTTTACTACAACTGATCAATTATTTGATATTAAAGGTATTCCATAATTTTTTTAGAATTCAATGATTTTTATAGTTTCTGTGTATCTTGTAATTGATTTGAAAAATGTATTCTTTTGATGACGTTAAGCTTTGAAAAAACTAAAAATAGCCACCATTTCAAAACAGTACATAGTATGTACTTGACGCTCTATAGTAAATTATATCAAATTCCCTCCCCCCCCTACAAGTACTGGGTTTGAAGACAATTGATTATGCTATTAGGATATGATCAATAATTTAAAAAACACATTCATACAAAGAAACGGAAAACCGTGCACTTAAGACCATATGTTCAAGGGAACTTTTTTATTAGTTTAGTAGTACATGAACATAATAATATCATGGAATCCTGGATAGTTTTCTATCAACAATATGCATAAATAACCTTTAATAAAGTGCAAATACAAAAGTGGGATATCGATTATGTAGTATCTAAAAATATGATTAATAAGTTAAAATAGAGAGCTACATATATCTAATGTTGACCTGCTCCATAATTATTGCCAGATAAATGACAATTGGTGTAATTGTGTTCTAAAAACGTGTGAGAATGTAACAAAATATAACAATGGAAAACAGGAATTATATAACCGGCCAGTTGAACTCTCAAGTGTCCAAAACAGCCTTCACGCACAAACATGCAACACTTGAGGAATGAGGTTTACTGGCTGAGTGTGAGTGTCACAGTCAATGATCATTTGCTGCTTTCAAAATCCTTATAAACCGACCATTATTGCTGTCAAACAAATCTAGGTGGTGAAGCCTGTCTGCAATGTTCGGATCAAATACTCCAAAGTCCATTTGTTTGGATCTCTTGATTGAAAGGAATTCTCTGGAATTCTTAGACCAATAGTCTCAACTGATCCAGTGAGTCCACGAAGTACTCTGTACAACAATTGTGTGTCAGTCACAGCTCTAATAAGACGCGCTAATAATGATGACAAATTCAGTGCTGCACAAGTTTCCACTTCAACAAGCTCCGGAATGTTCCACTCCATGCAGGAAAGGAATTTCCTCTGGACAGCCTCGATTGTTGCATTTGTGTACACCCGGTACCTATTCCATATAACAGTGGCATATTCAAGGTGACACCGGACCAAGGACTTGTACAATGTTAAACAAGCGTGCTTATCGTTGAAAGATCTGGAATCCACATGACGAGACCCAAGTTCCTCCTAGCCTTTGATACAACACAGTATACATGTTAAGAGAAGATTTACTTGGAGTCTACGATGGCGCCTAGATCGTGAACAGCACGCACTCTTGATTCTACAGCCACAAATGTCATGAAATAAAAATAAAAGGTTAGTTTTACTCGTGAACACAACCACCATTGTATTTTTAGGTAGAGTGGCATGTAACTGTCTTTAGCCCATCTCAAAGCTGATTTATACAAGTTTGAACAGTCAGATGGTCTCTTGTATTAGCAATATGCATAGATACTTTTAATATCGTCGGCTTAGAGCTTAACTAAACAGTTTAAGAAATATGTAGTGTCATTAATAAATAACAAGAAAAGCAAAGGTTCCAAGTTAGACCCTTGTGGTACCTCTGAACTGGCAACAAATATCTTTGAATACATACTACTAAAGTCGCACTTTAAATGTCCTATCCAAGAGGAAGGATTTTATCCACTGAATAAGGTCCGGGGAGAGTTCAAAGAAAGAGAGCTTCTTTAAAAATATATATATGCCATATATATGTAGTAGTAGTAGTAGTAGTATTTTTAGATTATTTCTGATTAAAGTATATATTAATACTCAATATTTATAATAAATGAGTGTTTTTATTATAATAATATCATAACTAGACGGAAATGTTTTGAATTTTATAAAATCTTAAACAAGTGCAATAAAAGTAGTATATTTTATACTTGATTGTATACACCTACTTTAGACATATAATTAATAGGACTATTTGTGCCAGTAATTTGGTTAGTTTGTGACATCTGATACTAGATCTGATTTAAACTGCATTATATCGAAGCGGTAGGTCTACATCACTACCAGTCCACTACAGTACACCAAAACAGCTGATATTTTGGAAAAAAAATTAACATTGAAATGAAATTAAAAGCGAATTTATTAGGCGGAGTTAGGGCAATTAAGTTCTGTCTTCCACTCAACTTTAACATTGAACGAACAGCGTGTGTATTATACAAATAATGAAATATTACTATTGGTTGACTGCATAGTTGGTTAAAGACCAACTTCATAAGCTATTGGTCATCAGTTATATTCCAATCAGAGTTATAACAAATGTTTAAAGTGGTCAGCTGATAACCACCGTCTAGTCATTGGGCTATTAATTGATAGCTCTTTATAAGGAATAGTTGACCTTTGTTTGTAGCAATGATTACATTCCCTTATTTACACTCATTCGAAATTCACGTTCACTCATATCTTAACAATTGTTGTTTGAAGATTAAATAGTCTGCAATTGTGATATTGTATCAAATTTATTCATATGTACAGGGTTCATTTAATAACAGTAAATATATTCAATTTTAACTAGAAAATAAATATTACACATAAAAAACTACATAATTTTATTGAAACAATCGTCTTTTAACCGTTCATATTTATTCGACAAGGAAAAACGTTCAGGAGCAAAGTAGATGATTCACGGAGTATCCCAACAAGGATTACAGGATTTAACTTGTCAGATATATTTTACAACACCTTATTTCAGGGTTGGGTTGTTGTTGCTGTCAGGAACGTGGTAGGGTTGTACTTCTTGATTTGATCGTCCTGGAAATGTAATTTATTCTTCTTGTGTCGTGCGCATCTACTTTGAATATTTTTGAAACACTCCCTTCTCAACCATAATGTGCAATATGAAAAAGTATCATTCAAAAGTATCTTATAAAATATTTTAAATATCACAAGTTCTATATTGTCTAATCATTATTATAACGAAGTCTATTATTTCATATAATTTTTAATTACTTACTCCATAAAAATATAAAAGGTTGTACAAAATTAATACAACCAATTTCAATAAAACACCACACTGGTCTGTATATGTTTAAAGTTATCGTATATTTATATTTATGTGTGCTGTAAATAACTATCGTCAATAAATGGGAGATAATGGATTTATAATGGGTGTGAATTAACAAGCATTATATTTATACACTTAGGCAGACAATTTCTTAGAAAATGTATTTGATTAAATATTTTCCAACGGTTGAACAGTCAGCTGATTATATAAAAATATATATTTTACTTTGTTAAAAATCGTTGAGAGGTTGGGTCTTATACTACACTACTTGCTATTAATATTATACATATTTTTGGTTATTATTTAGCATAAATATTTAATAGAAATTGTATTAGCTATGAAACATAATTTAATCAGTAGTATTTAATATACATCTAAATTCAGTATCTAACAATTCGACGATAACACATATTATGTCTTGGTATACATAAATCGACTGGAGTTAATCAATTACTCAATTAATTGTACCGCCTTAAACAAATAAAACATCTACAATGCAATATTTTTAGATACATTCTTTGTAATAGTACTTCAGTCAACTAACATTCAAGCTGCAAAGTACTACATTAAAAACTGAACAAAGCTAGTAGATACATGAGGCTCATTTCATCAGAACTACTTCTTCCCAAGTAATGTTTAATGAAGTGCGTTGACATGCATCAATCTCTGAGGCTTTTAAGTATCACAAAACATACATACTAAGGGTAATACATGTATAACATGTAATGCGTAAAGCTAACAGTTGAGAAACTATGTACTTATATTTACTACATTGTAAAATGACTGTGAACATAAATTATTATTTGCAACTTAATAACTAAATAATTAAAACTTTTATTTTTATGCAGTAGAGTATTTGTGTAAGTATTTTGGTTGCTTTGTGTTTTAATTTTACTTTTATTTTTATGCAGTAGAGTATGTGTGTAAGTATTTTGGTTGCTTTGTGTTTTAATTAAAACTTTTATTTTTATGCAGTAGAGTATTTGTGTAAGTATTTTGGTTGCTTTGTGTTTTAATTTTACTTTTATTTTTATGCAGTAGAGTATTTGTGTAAGTATTTTGGTTGCTTTGTGTTTTAATTTTACTTTTATTTTTTTGTTTTTATTGATGTAGGCATATGTATTCTACCAGAATGTTTGTATTTACAATCTAGAACTGGAATTTTCATTTTATTTCACACGTGGAACTCGTTCTCTTAGTTAAGATTATTTGTTATTACGATGGAAGCCCAAACACTCGATGCCAAGGGGTAGCTATTAATTACCGATTTGTATAAAATGTTAATTAATATCAAAAGTAAATTTTAATAGTTTTAACTTAACAGTTAACTGACACTCTCATCTTATTGTCCACAATAAGTCCTATATGTCAACAGTAAGCTCTATGTGTACACAACAAGCACTATGTGTCCACAATAAGCACTATGTGTCCACAATAAGCACTATTTGTCCACAATAAGATCGATGTGTCCACAATAAGTCCTATATGTCAACAGTAAGCACTATGTGTCCACAATAAGCACTATGTGTCCACAATAAGCACTATGTGTCCACAAAAAGAACGATGTGTCCACAATAAGCCCTATATGTCAGCAATAAGCCCTATGTGTCCACAATAAGCACTATGTGTCCACAATAAGCACTATGTGTCCAAAATAAGCACTATGTGTCCACAATAGGCACTATGTATGCACAATAAGCACTATGTGTCCACAATAAGCACTATATGTCCACAATAAGCACTTTATGTCCACAGAAAATACTATGTGTCCACAATAAGCACTATATGTCCACAGAAAATACTATATGTCCACAATAAGCACTATGTGTCCACAATAAGCACTATGTGTCCACAATAAGCACTATATGTCCACAATAATCACTATGTGTCCACAATAAGCACTATGTGTCCACAATAAGCACTATATGTCCACAATAAGCACTATGTGTCCACAATAAGCACTATGTGTCCACAATAAGCACTATATGTCCACAATAAGCACTATATGTCCACAATAAGCACTATATGTCCACAATTAGCCCTATATGTCCACAGTAAGCACTATATGTCCACAATAAACACTATATGTCCACAATAAGCACTATTTGTCCACAATAAGCACTATTTGTCCACAATAAGCACTATACGTCCACAATAAGCCCTATTTGTCTACAATAAGCACTATATGTCTACAATAGGCACTATAACATTTACTTTTATTAATATGTCGAATTGTACTAGTGTGAAGTTTCTTGGTAAAAGAATATTTGTTACACTGACATGACCTTTTTTAGTACTTAACTTATCAATTAATTGTTGCCTAAGATGTACACTTTTAGAAAGTTGTGTATGCTACAATACTTACTTAGACCTGACAAGACCAACTTTAATGGGAAAAATAATAACTTTGTAAATTCTCTTAGTAAAAAATCATTTTTTAATATTAATCTATCTAAAGATAGATTAATATTAAAAAATGATTTAATATGGTATTAAATGGTATTAATCTAAAGATAGATTAATATTAAAAAATGATTTTTTACTAAGAGAATTTACAAAGTTATTATTTTTCCCATTAAAGTTGGTCTTGTCAGGTCTAAGTAAGTATTGTAGCATACACAACTTTCTAAAAGTGTACATCTTAGGCAACAATTAATTGATAAGTTAAGTACTAAAAAAGGTTGAAACATAATTGAAACCTTCACTTAAGTTCTGTGAAGGGATTTGGTGTCTAGTGATTCAAACTATTTATGTAGTTTTAAAGATGTGATAATCATTAACGTATTTCAGTTCAAGTTTGATTTTCCCAAACTATTCCACGATAGCCCCTCGTGTGTATACAAAAATACATCCAGTCATTGTCAGTATCAAGAACATTATAAGTTCATTTTATTTGTCTAAGCTAACTGAAATACATTTTTAAATATATTTTATAGTTTATTATGGGCAAAAAAGTTGAATTAGTTTATCCCAGTATAACAATAACTATGAAATAATTGTCAGTCATATCATAGCTAACTTAAAACAAAATCTATTTAATTTATCCTTGCCATGTATTCCAAACTATAATAAAAATAATGACATTATTTCAGTATAGTATTTACACACTATACACGAGGTTATTTGCATTCCTAGAAACCTACCTCACGTGTCACCTTATTAAGTACATTTTCCCTAGAAATCTACTTTAAGTGAAGCTATTGCAGACTCATAACCACATAATGAGATAAAAGAATGTATAATGGCTCTTGAATTCAGATACTGTATTTTATAGACTTAAGTTAAACCACTTTTAAATAAAAGACTGCACAGTTAACAAATGCCTACTATGAGATAGTTGATACAAGTGGAATAGGAATAAATGATACGTATATTACCTACTTATTTTATTGTTATAAACAATCACTGTACGTATTCAATATTCTCAATTAATAAAACTCCAAGTTAGCAGAATCTGCTATTTACTTTGAAGTGTACCTATTTAAGTTATGGAGTATAGTGCATTAAAAATTGGTTACAGTAGAATAAATATAGTTTAAAATTTTAAAACAAAAATATGCGTTTATTTTTAATGATATTTAATAACAATTTTACATTCCTATTATTATATGCATATTTTATTCATAAAAATAAAAAATTATACAACACCAATCAGTGTTATTCCTGGTATAAGAATGAAAAATTAAATAAAACGAAAGTAAGATGAAGAGTTGGATGAATAAAGTATTATTTTTATTAAGTTACTCCTATAATAGCATAAATCAAACTTTTTATCGAAAGAGTTGTCAAAAATATTTTCAAGGCGGGAAAGGGATATTATAATCTCTTGTTGCAATATGGTATTAAATTGTTCTGTACCAAATTATGTAATACAAAACGAAAATAATATTTTTGATTAAAAATAGTGTTAGAAGTAAAGAATTTGTTTAATAGCGTATGACGAAGATGAAAGTGCAAATATTAGGGACTAAGTAATAAACAACTTAAGATTATACATGATGCACGATATAAAATAATTACTTTATACATGATGCACGATAGAAAATATTTACTTTGTACATGATGCACGATAGAACATATTTACTTTATGCATGATGCACGATAGAAAATAATTACTTTATACATGATGCACGATAGAAAATAATTACTTTATACATGATGCACGATAGAAAATAATTACTTTATACATTATGCACGATAGAAAATAATTACTTTTTACATGATGCACAATAGAAAATAACTACTTTGTTCATGATGCACGATAGAAAATAATTACTTTAATAAATAATAATTCGTAACATGTTTAACTTTCTTATTTCTGATTATTGATATTAATATTTTATTCACTAAAATACTAGGTGTATTATAACTTTATTCTTTACACAAACGTGTGTATAAATAACGATAAGTTCAGATTACCAATAAATTAAAGACTGTATACACTGGTCATATAGTTATACATTCGTTATATAGCGAGGCAATATAACGTTTAGTTTTATCATATATTATAAAATAACAACTGAGAGTGACTTTTTATGGGAGTCATTTAATCTAGAAATAGTTTAAATACTGACATTCAGCCACAACCTTGATCCAGGATAGTTATATGAAGCAAAAGTGATAAAAGAATTTACCAATAACTTACAAACAATTATTATTAAATGTTTTATCCTAATGGAAGTAAACATTTATTCATTTAATAGCAGTTTAATTGTTAGAATTTTATTTTACATTAAGCCATAAAGTGTAACACTCGACAAGGTGGCCGATGCAAAGCCTTGTAACATGTGCTACATCAGGGCTTTGTTCGTTTGATTAACCTGTCATCCGGAACACATTGCTACTGCTGGTACAGACGACAGATTCAAAACAGTTTTACCAACCTCTGTGGTCAATATTGAACCAATTATAACCGTCTGTGTAATTATCAGTTTAATTATATATACGTTCGATATACATACAGTACCGTAATTATAATTTAAAATATTAAATATTTTAGTATTGAAAGTTTACGATAAGCTTAACTTTATTAAACAATTAACGGTTGAATAATTTGTTCCCTCATATAATCCAACAGCTTGTTTCAATAAATTAATCACTTTTAAAACTAATTCAACCAAATGAAAAATATATTATGTACAACTAAACACACGCATATGATTTAATAGCTATATGATTACCTAGTGTATATGCGTAGAAAAAAATTAAGAATTGTTTTAATTGGTAGAGGTTTCATTTATGTTCATCATAATTTTCAGTCATCCTTCCTTGGTCACATGACATACTTTCCAGTTTGAACTATTATACTATTATGAACCAGCCTATCGTTTATTTATATCTGAAGAACTTAAAACAATTGTAATTTTCTTTAATAAAAAACATATTCCTTGACCAATGTAACTATAACTTAAAAAAATTACTGTAGCACTACGTTAGAGTTAATATTTAAAGTGTTTTTAACTTTAACTTTTAACAGTAACTTAGTATTGATTGTTTTATAGATATACTACAAACATTTATCAAATGACATATAAATTTCATGAACAGAGATAACGACCAAACAGCATCAATAACTACCTGCTTTAATTTCCTTCGCGTTGTATTAGGTTTAGTGGGTCCTTCGCTTTGTGTTAGGTTTAATGGGTCCTTCGCTTTGTGTTTGGTTTAGTGGATCCTTCGCGTTGTGTTTGGTTTAGTGGATCCTTCGCGTTGTGTTTAGTTTAGTGGTTTCTTTGCGTTGTGTTTGGTTTAGCGGATCCTACGCGTTGTGTTTGGTTTAGTGGATGCTTACGTTGTGTTTGGTTTAGTGGATCCTTTGCGTTGTGTTTGGTTTAGTGGATCTTTCGCGTTGTGTTTGGTTTAGTGGATGCTTCACGTTGTGTTTAGTTTAGTGGTTTCTTTACGTTGTGTTTGGTTTAGCGGATCCTACGCGTTGTGTTTGGTTTAGTGGATCCTTCACGTTGTGTTTGGTTTAGTGGATCCTTCACGTTGTGTTTGGTTTAGTGGATCCTTTGCGTTGTGTTTGTTTTAGCGGATCCTAACATGTCGTAAACTCCACGAGGGTTACACCGGAACGTATGAATGATCGATTAACGTAGTATTCAGCATTAATAACTTATTAGTAGAAATCAATACAAAGTTTACCCTTTCTGTTACGTAATTGAATCATTCTAAGTTCAGTCGTATGACTCACATTAAATATTAACAGTTAAGTATTCATGAATATGTAATTGAATATTGACAGAATTAATCCTGAGTGACCTCAAAATGTTATAATAATTCTATATATTATAGAAGCTAGTTATTATTGAAATAACAAACCAACATTCGTTGTATCTAATATTTCAGTATTTAGATTAATTTTAACCAACGTTTTTACAAATGCTCAAGGCAAACATTTTCTTATACATACCTACGTAAAAACCTACGCCTTTATTTTAAAATGTTGGGCAAGGCATGTGGATAAATATATATGGATTCATATATCTCTATGAATGGATTTGAATAATTTATACATTTAAGTAAATATTTATGCGTCCATTGAAATAAGATATTTCATTATTGCAGAGGATGCATGAATCATATTTAATTTGGGTTTCATATATTTTGTTTCAGATACGATATGAGGATCTCACCGGCTTTGCCATGGTCTCAGTGACTGCTGATGATTCCGAAGACAACCATTGTCAACCTAGACAAAGAAGCCGAGAATCCTATGCCAAAAAGTTTATTATATTTATTATTTTTCTTCTTTTAAACGATATTACAATAATTCTAGCCAAATCCTCAAATAGACCTGAGTCGAAAAACTATTTATCACCAAACACTGATATTGATCGACAAACGAAGGATACCACAAGTTATTCTAACCTTGAATATGCTTTCGACCCACTTCTTCAAAAGTATATCATAAAACATGTAAACAATACTGACGAATTGTCCTTCTTTTTAACCCCTGTAAGACATGAAAACACTGAACACATAGAGCAAAGTCAGAAGAGCAAGCGTAGCAGTAAAGACTCTCATGACAACACCCTCCCTGAGTTTTGGTACGATGGTACTGCTCTGGGGAGGCCCGGAGCAATGCGTAGTTCTGTCGAGGATGCTTTTAATCCTACAGAGGATACATCCTTTAAAAACTTCACTCTTTTTGACAACGTCTCCCTCTCCAACTTTAGTGGAAATGGCAGCCTGGACGCCAACATCACCATGTACGATGACGACTCCAGTGCAATCGTCATGGGCATCATGTCCGTGGTCTTGGGCATCCTCATTCTGGTCACTGTTGTGGGTAAGACCTCAAACCATATTGGATATCACTTTTTTAGCTGTTAAATTCTTTTTAAAGTAATTTAATAAACTTTAACAGAAACATAGTTTAATTCGTTCAAATAGTGGTAGTGTTCTAAAATTATACCTAAAACACTTTTCACTAACTGTATATTATTTTTGAAACATACAACCTAACTGAGTCTAAGGACATGTTTAATACATTTTATCGAATATTTATTGTAATATATACAAAATATATTGCTTATAATTATGTGTAATAATTATGTTTATAAATATTTAATTAGTTTTTTAAATTATGGCTAATAAGAGATGAAAAACATAGATCTGTTTCGCTTGCTACATATTAAAGATATAGCTTGCGAGGTAGAAAATTTTATGTATTTGGTCATAGTTAATTGAAAATGTTTCCTTATAAATTACTATGAATTCAAATGGGTACAACTTTCGCAACAAAGCAATAAATATCCCGTTTTCTTATCAGAATTACGTCCCTTTTCGATTCCAATTCTAACGTTTTCAGCAGCAGTGTTTTCAATTCCAATATCCGGAAGATATATTGTAATACCCAGTTTTTGGTTCCACTTTGTACATACAACCCAAATGGTTTATCTAAAATTGGTTACTTCTTTTCATATAAATCACTATTCATTATGCATTTCCAATACGCCGATCGTAGAGATATAGGCGATTATGAGGGGTGATGAGTGTGATTAGTGTAGATAAACGAGTGTAGTCGTTGTTACTGTCTGAGTTCGACTTAGCTCAGAAAGGACTATTTATTAATAGTGCAATTACCATGGCAATTAGTATATATATTCTACTCACATATGTGATAACTTCGTGAATACTATTAAATTAAATATGAGTGTATATTGCACATGTATTTAATTGGTGTAGTTATTTAAAAAATAACAGTGTAACTCTTTATGTTAAGTTACATTGCCAAGAACTCGGAATATGTAATCTTTAAATCTAAAAATTTAGCTTAACTATTATTATTCATCCAATGGACCTCTTGTGCGAACCTTTTTGTAGGGATATCGACAGAAATCCTGGGGTTCCACGTAAATTTGCTAATAGAGTTTTGACCGTTATCTCTTACACAACATTTTACTATCGTAAAAAGCTTACGAAATCAAGAATAACACCTCTACTCACACATTACTACATGAAAATAACCGCAAGTTCAATTGTAAATTCCTACCATCACCAACAGGTGTACGATGGTAAAAACCTTCCACGACTCACATGTGTTCAATGGTAAAATCTTGCATAACCCAAACGTACTATAGTAGAAACCTTCTACCACTCACACATGTTAAATGTAAATGTCGTGTCATAACCCACACACGTACAATAGTACAAATCATCTACCAATCACACTATTACAAAATAAAAGTACTGCCATCACCCACACGCGTGCGATATTAAAGGCCTTCTACCTCACACAGGTTTAATGGTAAAGTCTTATATAAACCACACTCGTACGATAGTAAAAACCTTCCACCACTCACATAGGTTCAACTTTTAATTCCTACCATTACCCACAGACGTACGATAGGCATACCCATCTATCACTCACACAGGTTCAATGTAAAATTCCTACCATCACCCACACATGTACAATAGTAAAACCCCTCCACCACTCACAGAGTCAATGGTAAAATCCTGCCATTACCCTCAGACGTAGGAAAGTAAAACCCTTCTATTACTCACACAGGTTCAATTTATATTTAGGTTCAATTTTAAATGTCTGCCATCACCCACACATGTACGATAGTAAAACCCTTCCACCACACACAGGGTAAATGGTAAAATCCTGCTATTACCCACATACGTACGATGGTAATACCCTTCTACCAGTCACACAGGCTCAATAGTAAATTCCTGCTATCACCTCCATATGTACGATAGTAAAACCCTTCCACCACACACAGGGTAAATGGTAAAATCCTGCCATTACCCACAGACGTACGATGGTAATACCCTTCTACCACTCACACAGGCTCAATAGTAAATTCCTGCTATCACCTCCATATGTACGATAGTAAAACCCTTCCACCACACACAGGGTAGATGGTAAAATCCTGCCATTACCCACAGACGTACGATGGTAAAACCCTTCTACCAGTCACACAGGCTCAATAGTAAATTCCTGCTATCACCTCCATATGTACGATAGTAAAACCCTTCCACCACACACAGGGTAAATGGTAAAATCCTGCCATTACCCACAGACGTACGATGGTAAAACCCTTCTACCAGTCACACAGGCTCAATAGTAAATTCCTGCTATCACCTCCATATGTACGATAGTAAAACCCTTCCACCACACACAGGGTAAATGGTAAAATCCTGCCATTACCCACAGACGTACGATGGTAAAACCCTTCTACCACTCACACAGGCTCAATAGTAAATTCCTGCTATCACCTCCATATGTACGATAGTAAAACCCTTCCACCACACACAGGGTAAATGGTAAAATCCTGCCATTACCCACAGACGTACGATGGTAAAACCCTTCTACCACTCACACAGGCTCAATAGTAAATTCCTGCTATCACCTCCATATGTACGATAGTAAAACCCTTCCACCACACACAGGGTAAATGGTAAAATCCTGCCATTACCCACAGACGTACGATGGTAAAACCCTTCTACCACTCACACAGGCTCAATAGTAAATTCCTGCTATCACCTCCATATGTACGATAGTAAAACCCTTCTACCACTCACACAAGGTCAATGGTAAAGTCCTACCATTACTCACACACGTACGGTAGTAAAATTCGTTCGCTACGCACACAGGTTCAATGTTAGTATCATATGATCACCCACACATGTTCAATTTTAGTGTCATATGATCACCCACACATGTACATTATAATAAAGCTCCAACTACTCATATTTGTTTAATTTTAAAATTTTGCCACCACCCACAAATAATATTATTGTGCTTCAACTGAGTTAACGTTAAAATCTTGCCATCACCTACAGACTTACACACACTAAAATAAGACTATCACGCAAACATATAAAATATTAAATCCTAGCACATCCCTCCCCAGAAGGGATGCACATCAGAAAAAAGCCTTATACAAAATGTTATGTTAAAGCAACTCTACCTATTTCTGATACATCTTATTAACTACAAAGGTTAGGTTTAAGAAACATATTTATGAATGAATCTAACAAAATCTAACAAAAATCAGTATCTCAAAACAGAAAAAGCCTTATACAAAATGTTATGTTAAAGCAACTCTACCTATTTCTGATACATCTTATTAACTACAAAGGTTAGGTTTAAGAAACATATTTATGAATGAATCTAACAAAATCTAACAAAAATCAGTATCTCAAAACATAAAAAAAGCCTTATACAAAATGTTATGTTAAAGCAACTCTACCTATTTCTGATACATCTTATTAACTACAAAGGTTAGGTTTAAGAAACATATTTATGAATGAATCTAACAAAATCTAACAAAAATCAGTATCTCAAAACATAAAAAAAAGCCTTATACAAAATGTTATGTTAAAGCAACTCTACCTATTTCTGATACATCTTAATAACTACAAAGGTTAGGTTTAAAAAACATATTTAGGAATAAATAATAATTTCTGTATGATAACTTATTATACATGATATTTATACAATCATAAAATGAATATTCAAATATCAAGAATAGTTAAAACAATCAATTGTAACTAGAAATCAAGAAATCATCTCAACAGTACATTTACTTCTAATGATAGCAACAACTGCATTTGCTATCTACATCAAAATTTCATTGAAAATGTTGTTATGGCACGTAGTAAAATTGAACCTATAAAAAAAGATGATGTAAAACCACGCTTTTAAAATAATTTAATGTTATGCAGTTCAAACAATTAACTTTAAATGTTTAATGTACGGAGATTTATTTTATCACATGTTTTTTTATTATTATTATTACAAGTCATGTACGATTTGTACAGGTTTAGATTTAAATAAAGCTAATTGTGTAGTTCTTTTGTTACAAAACCCTTTTATTGCATTGAATTAAGGTAATAGTTAAGTTAGTTTAATTTGTATTGTTTTATTTAATTGATAATATATATAAACTATTATTAATTGTAGCTGACATGAACCATTGATAACGATGCATATCTAAATGTATTATCACCATATAAATGTAAGACACTGTCAGGAGAATGCACTCGGAACACCAATAACAAGTTAGCGCTTAGCTAAACGTTCATAAAGGTATTAGAGTATTCCCTAAAAAGTGGAGAAATGAATGCCTCATGAATACAAATTTAAGCAAGGGCCTAGGTAAGTGGCTTCCATCAGATCCTTTTTCGCAATCATTTCTGAGGATGTGCAGTACAAAATATTTCTATTGGATCTCATAAAATTCCAAACCAGACCATAAAATATTGTAAATTTTTTCTACAGACAATATTAGTATATGAAACACAATTTACGAATTCCTTTCAAATTAAACATCGCAGTACTATGGTTATCAGTAAGTACATTAGTTCAAATAAAATTTTCTGCACAATATTTTGGCAGTTTCAAGTTTTAAATAATAATAATAATAATAATAATAATAAATCGTTTATTTCCGCAATTATGTACAATGTGAACAAAACAATATTTTCTTGGAAAAAATAAATAACTACCAACATCCAGTAACTGGTAGCTATAATACAAATAATAGATAAAATAAAGTCACTCTTAGGTGAGTCTTCTCATAAATACACTTCACTGAAGCGTCCACTGTGAAGCGTGTGTAAAATAATACAAAAGTAACCTACTTAAATAACCTATTAAAAGTACACACACACACACACACATATATATATATATATATATATATATATATATATATACATACATTATAAGTTTTATTGCAAAGTAAATTAACAAACTATAGATGTAAGTGTGCTGATATCTGTAATATCAATTAACCACTTTTTTAGCATTTTTGAAAATAAATTAAACCTGTTTAATTGTTTAATTTCTTGTGGCAACAAGTTGAAACACTTTGGGCCTAAAAACAAAAATGTTTTAGAGAAAAATACTTTATTGACCCGAGGTCTGATGAAATGTTGCTGTGTTCTACTTCTTGTTTGATAGAATAAATTGACTGTACCAGTGTTACCACTCATCTTGTAAAACATTTGAAGAACTTTGAAAATAAACAGATTTTTTACTGGTAATATTTTAAGTTGTTTAAATAGTTGTTCAGTGTGATCTTTTGGTTTACTAAATAACATTATACGAATAAAATACTTTTGTGTAACAAAAATCTTATTTAATAAATAATCATGAGTTCCACCCCAAAACTCGATTCCGTATCGCAAACGAGAATCTACAAGTGCAAAATATAACGTCCTTAAAAAGGAAGCATCGCATATATTCCTCAGAAAATAAAATGTTCTAATAGATTTTCTTAACTCTGCATGAAGATTACTTATATGAACTTTCCAATTCACTTTACTATCCAGCCAAATCCCCAAATATTTTATTTCGTCTACTTGCTCGATTTTTTCACAATTGCAGTGGTCTACGTCAAAGCATGAAAATGAATGATATTTATAATTATAGTCAAAAGAAAAGCCAAATAAATCAAAATTTAGAATTTTAGTCTTTGAAACATTGACGGTCATTGCATTGCTGTTACACCATGTCCTCAACAAAAATAAATCATGTTCAATGGAGGTTTTAATTTCTTCCCAACTATCAAATGAATAAAAAAAAGCTATCAATCATCAAAATCAATATCTATAAGAGAAACAATTTTCTAATTTTTAGCAATACGGTCTAATGCTAAGAAAATCAATTTTCTATTCAATATATGAAATGACAAGAAAAGCCGACTTAATAGGGGTGAAGATATGACTCTCTTTAACTTAACTCCACAAAATAAAATGCATGTTTTTAAATATTTAACATAACAAGTAAAAACTAAATTAAGAGACAAAACAATCAAAACATATTACAGAAGAAGAAGGAAACAAAATATAATTAGTATAGACAATTAGGATTCATTAATACATAAATTAAATATTAATATATTATACTCGTATATAATCCTAAATTATTTTCAGTGTTATTTCGCAGGCTTAAGCGGTATATGTCATTTCTAATAACTAAAGCTTCCGGTAACGACCGCATCAAGGTGTTATCTACAATCTTTACATCTCCAAACGTTTCTCCCATGCTGTGATGTGGCATCATCAGTGTTATCTCTCAGATACAGAGATACAGAATTGTTATCAAACTAGAAATGTATTCAAACTAGAAAAGAAGTTAGATACCAGAGAGATACCACTGAGCATACCGGATGCCACATCACAGCATGGGAGAAACGTTTGGAGATGAAAATATTGTAGATAATATATTGGAGCAGTCACTTTAGTTATTAGTGTTTTAAGTTTGTTTTATTCGTGTAGATTTGTATGGACATTACAATACAATATATGCTATGAATGGAAGAAGGAAATTTAACCCAAGTGCATATTTCTAAAAAAATCACCAACCGGGAAATATGTTTAAGGTTTAACATTTGAATTTTATTAAAAAAAATACTTGTAATTTATATGGAATGTTTTTGTATTAGCAATTATGAAATGAGAATATAATTATTGTACAAACCATAAATTATTATTACAAAAATCATAAGAAGTGTATGAAATAATTCGTTATGACTGTAACATATTTCTTTATATTTATTAAAATAAAGTAAAATTCCCTTTCAATAGTTAGTATATTATACAATGAGTAACGTAATTGTTGTAGTTAAACAATAAACGCCAGCTGAATTCCCTTAAACACTCTACATGGTGGATTGGGGATATGTCACACTCTTTAAGCAAATGCAAAGTTATGGTTTCTGTTCAAAGGTATGTTGTAAAAGGTTTTATTTCATGAAATTGTAATGAATAAATGTGTTTTTAACTAGAATATATAACAACGACGCTCAGCTACTTTCATGTTACAGGGAACGTATTTGTCATTGCTGCCATACTGCTGGAACGTAATTTGCAAAACGTAGCTAACTACCTCATAGTGTCTCTGGCTGTGGCAGACCTCATGGTGGCTTGTCTGGTGATGCCTTTAGGTGCCGTATATGAGGTACGTTTGGACCAACAACACCTTATACTCATACATCTTTGAATAAGATAATGGCAACGTTCAAATATTTAGCTCACACCTTCTTATTGAATACTAAACTGAATTCAGCACATTCATCACAGAGCAGTAAAAAAATAATAAAAATAAAATCTGTGTCCATAAGTTGGTTGAGTAAGCCTGAATGTTTCATTTATTTATCCTATTTATTACAAACATTTTATTTTTAATATCACCATACATTGTGGTGAATGTTACTAAAATAAAAACATAAATTATAAAATATAATTATAACACATTACTACACAGATTGTTACGCTTACACTTGGTACACCACTTGTGTCAAGCCACAAAACAAATTTTAATTAATTATCTGTCATTTAGTTTCCCCCTTTATTTAATCAAAGATAAATTAAAATTTCAGAATGTTTGTCAGAGTTAACAATGAGCAACATACTGTAACAAAGTACTAAACAGGTTTTTGAGGAATTCACTATTAAGGAGGGACTTCAAAACAAAACATGGATAAGATATTCATTTAATCCACTCGCCTACCCACATACTTCAGGTATGTTGGTATTAGCCTACCCCCTTGACTATACGTGATTGATATATTTATTCAATAACCTACCTGTCTATACACTTAAGGTGGTATTGACTCGCACACCTACCCCTAAACGTACGAGTGTATTGATTATAAGGCTTTATTTAATATTTTTACATACTTCTTTTCATCACTATTCACATTGTACAATTTAATGAAGGCCTGATTACCAACCAGCTTCACAATTATTTTATTCATATTTATGTGAAAAAGGAATACATTTTGGGGTTCCTAAATTAAAATGATATACATTTCAGATCAGTCAGGGGTGGATTCTGGGCCCCGAGCTGTGTGACATGTGGACTTCCAGTGATGTCCTCTGCTGCACTGCTTCCATCCTCCACCTGGTGGCGATCGCTGTTGATAGGTCAGACATTACCTGTTCTTTTTTTAATAATAATTCAATTAGAATGGACTTGGAGCGATTTTTATGTGACAATTTTTTATGTGATTTGCCTGGGCGTGAACATTATTAAATGAGTGAAGTGCCGGCCAATAATGTGACCACTCCTTCCAATCACTCCCCAGAGAAATCTTTGGAGTAAAACAATATTTTGTATTACCAATATCAGACATTTTTGAGTTTTTCAATATGTTTGTGGGTATGTTTTAAATCTTATTTAATCAAATACATCCAAAAAATATAGTTGATTATAGGTTTTAATTAATTTATTGTAAGTTTACCTAAAACGTGCAAAATAGCAATGTTTATTTATTTTTTATCACCATGATTAAATGGTTTATATGAATAATGTTTATAGCCGAAATGGACCTTAAAAATAATGTACAACATGATTAATTTGAACAAATTTTGTGAAAAAAACTAAATAATACATAATAATCAATTTACTGGGTTGTATATGTTTTAAATACTTTAAATAGGGCTATAAATAACAGAGTAAGTTAACTACTTAATTATGAAAGTTACTACATTGAAAAGTGGTTAAATGTGTTTAGTACTTTATGATACATAAATGAGGATATTTATCTATTTATTCATAAAAAGAAGTACAAAATCAGATGTAGAGTGTTAAAGTAAGGTGGCCTTAATACGTAAACGCGGATATATGTAGATGACTCATACAAATGCGATGGCAGTCAACTTATAATTAACAACTGAGTGTTTGGGAACTCGTTAATAATGTAGGGGTAATTATGAATTGTATTAGTTATTATAATATCATTTTAAAGATATGGCAATTCGAAATCCATTCATTTTGTGTGCAAGATGTACTCCCAAAACAACATTCTAGTTATATTACAGTCCCATTTGAGGTACTAGCACGAAGTTTACTTTTTCAGTAACTAGAGCCATGTATATCATAAGTGCATTTTAACCTCTACCATTATTGGAGCTATATCTGCAACATACGCTGTAGAACGTGGTTCAATTGTGACGTAGCAGTTGGTCTATCGTACCTTCTTATTAATATGAATATAATAATTTATAAAGGAGCAAATAATACGAACCTTACATAGTTTTTAAACAAATATAGGATATTTAAGTGGCTATTAACGTTTGCAAATTTATGTGTATCTTTTAAAATACACGTTAGTTGGATTTCAAGACGACAATGATATTTATAGAATAATGTATTTTAACCATTATATATAATATTTAAGTAAATAGTTTTGATGAAGACTATTAACTATGTAATATCAATTTGTGTTAAAGGTACTGGGCAGTGACAAACATTGACTACATTCACACGAGAAACGGAGGCCGAATCATCACAATGATCGTAGTCGTTTGGTCAGTGGCTTTGGTCGTCTCTTTGGCTCCACAGTTCGGCTGGAAGGACCCCGACTACCTGGACCGCATCAACATCCAACAGCGGTGCCTCATCAGCCAGGACATCGGCTACCAGATATTTGCCACATTCTCAACATTCTACGTGCCACTTCTAGTCATCCTCGTTCTCTACTGGAAAATCTATCAAACAGCAAGGAAAAGGATTCGACGTAGAAGAGCTCAGAGAAATGCTGTACTAGAAACATGTAAGCCAGTAGCTTCAACACCCGAGAAAAAATCAGCAAAGGGGCTAAACTTCCTGTCAAAAAAGAGATTTCTTCGCATGAAGACAGGGAATAACAAGTCCGCTTCTGAAGGACTAGCAGCGTCCCTGGTCCTCATTGAAGGCCAATCCACTTGTTCTACCGTGGATGCAGTAGATGATGACACAGTCTCCAGGAGACCTAGTAATGTCGATATGCCGGAAGCTACAACTGCATTTACTATTTCGGTAAATCACGCCACCAATGTTGCGACCACTCCATCCAATCTCTCCCCGGAGAAATCTTCGGAGGCCACTGCAACCACCAACAACGGGTCTGCTCCCTTGCCCACAGAACCTGCCAAACCAACCCTACCTAATATGAAGGATTCATCTGCTTCCTTAGTACCACCTTCTACTCACAAGTCTACCAACCATCCTCCTAAAAGGGACAAGACAAGAGATCTCGAGGCTAAGAGGGAGAAAAAAGCAGCAAAAACTTTGGCGATTATAACTGGTGCTTTTGTGGTCTGCTGGCTACCGTTCTTTATAATGGCTCTTCTAATGCCACTTTGTGAATCCTGTTACATTAACCCTTACATGGCGAGCTTCTTTTTATGGCTCGGATATTTCAATTCCACTCTCAACCCTGTGATTTACACTATCTTCAGTCCAGAGTTTCGAATGGCTTTCAAAAGAATGCTATGTGGTGTTAGTAATCGTAATAGAGGAAGGAAACTTAGGTAATGTTGTAATTAGATAAAACATAAAATGTTACCATACATGTCCACTATTATATAAATAAATATTTTTAAAACCTTTAGAAGACATTATAATTTTATTTTTATAAAATATTTAGTGTCAATGCCATAGCTATTTTATAATGGTGCTTTACATATTTGGTACGTTATTTGATGGTATTTTATTGTTAATTGTTTAAAGATAAATGTTCAATACGATTTCAGAAATGGTATTTGTTTGAATTGACTTCTAATAGTGTCAATATGCCACATTAACGAATAAATTGTCCGGTGTCTTAAGTTTTTAATTGTCATGAAGTCCCAAAATACTCTTATAGCTTTTAACTTACCAGAGAGCATGGGTTTTAGTGTAACTTAGGGAGTACACTAACTTCCTCTTAAAGACTTACATTTCCTATAGTTAATAACTTCTGAAATTATTATTTATAAACTATAGTAATTTGTATGCATTTTACCATACTTCGTTATACGAACAAAATGAAGAATTATGTTCCCATAACACAAGTTTTTCCCATTGTCACCAATCTCAAAATACTTTTACTGCAATGATGTTGTTATTTATATATAAATACCATTTTCATGTATATTGCACATATTTATAAATTGGATACTTAGATGATATCGTATAATGAATGTAGTTCAAACTATCACTATTGTCACATATTTTTCAAAATAAACTGTGTAAATATATGTAAATTACTATTGTATATTGTACATTTTATCATGATGTTATATCTATAAAGTTTATTAGAAACAGACTAAGCATTAATGCTAATTTTAATTTGAAGTTCGGAGTGCTTATGGGTAAATATAAAATAAATTGCGTGTATGATTTAATGTTTACAGTAATTTGATGTATGTAAATTGTGTGTATACCGGTGTAAAACAAAAACTGAGAGCAGCAAGCCCATGCCCACATACTCAGAAGACAATGTTACACCACATGTAATATATAATGTAATGTATAATTTATTATGTATTGAAGTTTATAAATAAAATGTTATCATTAATATTAACCTGAATAATTAATGCATCCCGAAAACTGTGATGTTAAGGTTGATTCTGTGTTAATGCATCCCGAAGACTGTGATGTTAAGGTTGATTCTGTGTTAATGCATCCCGAAGACTGTGATGTTAAGGTTGATTCTGTGTTAATGCATCCCGAATACTGTGATGTTAAGGTTGATTCTTTGTTAATGCATCCTGAAGATTGTGATGTTAAGGTTGATTCTGTGTTAATGCATCCCGAAGACTGTGATGTTAAGGTTGATTCTGTGTTAAAGTTATACATAGAATAGAATAGAATAGAATATTTCTATTCAAGAAATATTACATGCAGTGGCCCTGCTAAGTGAGAACTCACTTATCAGCAGGATCCAGAAATTACATATTTTATACATTACATTTAGAAATAAAAAAAAAAAAAAACAGTATAATATTAAAGAATATACAGTAATGAAAACAATACATATCAGTGTGTATAGTAGTGGCAGATGGTGGGTATTAAAACTTAACTAGTTAACAATAGAAGTGGCATTAATAAATCTTAAGAACTATTGTACATTTGGATGTGTAAAGAGTATCAAATCTTACTCTATGGCAACGACAGCTGATGCCCCCCCTCCGCAGCGATCACAGCTGTTATGCAAGCCTGTCACCACGGGAGCGGGAGCAGCCAGCAGCAGCGTCACGTTGTTTACTACATAACCAATAACAGACTCAAAGATTAAAAATCAAGAATCCTAAAAAGAAATCACAAGAGATATTATTAGTTTGCATTATTTTCAATTGCCTTTGCCCATTTGTGTTATATGTCTTCAGTGTTTGTGTGTTAACCAGTGTCAAATTAATGAATGTGATGTGATGGGTTGGTGTTAATAATGGTTCATCCTTGGTGGGCTTTCATGGCTTGTGTTACTAACTTATATCTTAACACCATTAACCAGATAACTACTTTTTAATCAACCTCAGTGCAGTTTTACATGTCATAAAAAACGCTAACATATTTTAGTCATTGCCTTCTAACAGATATTTAACACTAGGGGAGATCTACTCTAGCATGGATATTCAAGATAAGCATGGGACACCAGCTAACTTTAGCTTCAAGAAAACATATTCCAACGAGATCTTTCATAAGGTTTGTAGGCTACACATAAAGATTTATTAAAAATAAGGTGTAGACTAAGTAGGTAACAACTGTAAAGCCTTAGAAAGTACAGGATGTAACAATCATAATTAACAATCATATTTATATATAAATAAATATGACTGTAACTGATCATATTTAAAGCACATTTCTCCTTTAATTAAAATATGTGTATACCACTGTAGGTGTATGGGTGGGCGGGTGGGTCAATGCTACTGTAGGTGTATGGGTGGGTGGGTGGGTCAATGCTACTGTAGGTGTATAGGTGGGCGGGTGGGTCAATGCTACTGTAGGTATATGAGTGGGTGGGTGGGTCAATGCTACTCTAGGTGTATGAGTGGGTGGGTGGGTCAATGCTACTGTAGGTGTATGAGTGGGTGGGTGGGTGGGTCAATGCTACTGTAGGTGTATGGGTGGGTCAATGCTACTGTAGGTGTATGAGTGGGTGGGTGGGTCAATGCTACTGTAGGTGTATAAGTGGGTGGGTGGGTCAATGCTACTGTAGGTGTATGGGTGGGCGGGTGGGTCAATGCCACTGTAGGTGTATGGGTGGGTAGGTGGGTCAGTACCACTGTAGGTGTATGGGTGGCCGGGTGGGTCAGTACCACTGTATGTGTATGGGTGGGCGGGTGGGTCCAGTACCACTGTAGGTGTATGGGTGGGCGGGTGGGTCAGTACCACTGTAGGTGTATGGGTGGGTGGGTGGATCAGTACCACTGTAGGTGTATGGGTGGTCGGGTGGGTCAGTACCACTGTATGTGTATGGGTGGCCGGGAGGGTCAGTACCACTGTATGTGTATGGGTGGGCGGGTGGGTCAGTACCATTGTATTTTCCTAAAGCTATGTGGCGTCACACGATCATTTTTGTCATATTTAATGTTCCTAATCCTACTTATTCATTATTTCTATCGTACTAAAAGACATTTACTAAACAACGTTTTACTGTCATAAATAACTTTAACGGTTGCTTTACTCTTATAATCCTTATTGTAGCTTCATTAATACAGTAGTATGTTGTTCAGTGCAACTGGTATAGTATTATTGTTAGTACAAGTATTTTTCTTTAATTGTACTACATTTGAAAATACAACAGTAAATAACAAAAACTCAACTTTTACTGTACAATATAATTCAAACCAAATTAGCTTACTAGATATTATATTGATTGAAATATCATATAATTTTTACTTTTAAATGATTATTTATTATATAGTATTTAAAAATAATATGTATTAAAACATTCTATTTACCACTTTATATCAAAATACAATTCTTTAATGAAACCGTTTATTCGATATTCTTAATCAAATAATATTGATTCCAGTAATACTTCGCTTTTAATGGTTTACTCATTTGTTTTCATAGTTTACATTTTATTAACAACTATTGCGATGTTAAGCGAATAATTTATATGGATTAACATATTTTGAAATTGTTTTTTATAAATACATACTGAAAATGAACATATAGTTTACTAGTATACACATTCTCCATAAACGTTCTCCATTAGTTCTAAATAAATGAACATCTCTAAAAGACAAGCCAACTCTAGTTTTAATGTCCATTTACTGTCATTTACCAGTGACAGCTATATTTAAATGAATGAACTATATGCTTATTTTTATTTTCGGATAACAATAATTTATGTTCAATAAGTCAGTGTTATTTAGTATTGAACTTAACCAGGAATATACTTCGTGGCCCTCGTTAGCAAATAAGGTCTACAGATAGTGACGTTGGAACTTTGTGCGTACAAGTGATATTGATGGACGTAAGTATTAAGGGAAGTTTGTTGTAAAATTTTGAAAAATAATATTTTTTTTATATTTTTATGTTGTTTTTTATTTAATTCTGAACATTTTAATACATAATACTTGTATACTATCTCAATGCATTACACAAAAATAAATTTTACAAAGTTATGCGACCCAGTGTTTATCTTTGCATTGTTGACATCAATGTACTATATACCCATATAACCCTAATATATTGAGTTCTAGATTAGTATTTTTTGTTGGCTACACTGCTCTTATTTGACTTAAATAACCTTCTCACTAAACTCAACAGCTGCTTGTTATTTTTTTGTACCTGTAGAGTGTGAAATATGTTGTTTGTTATTGTTGAAAGACTCAAAACCCAAATGAGTCTTTCAACAATACTGTTTAGTCCAGAATCCCAAAACAAGTTTTTGTTGGACTAGAAACACTCAGAATAGGAGTTTGGGACTCTGTAGTAACATACAATTCAGGTTACCTAGGTAGAGTAAAGGTGTTACAAGAACTCGTCGGTGAAGCTGGTAGTAACTGTGTACTAGGCCTAAAGGGCCTCGATAAAACGCGCCAATCAAAAGCCGATAAAAAAGCTGATGAGGTTACCAAGAAAGCTAGAGTAGCAACAAGGACTAAGAAGAGGAAGCTGGAGGACTTGGAAGATGAAGAGGAGCTGTATGGACCTGGAATTGATGCAATTGCCTGAAAAATGAGATTATTTTCTCTTTCCGTTGGATTTTCCGAAAACTTAAATTTTTCAGCTTCAGGTTTATTTTACTCAAAACGTTGTTGGTATATTTTCATGAAACTTTCACCACATATTCAATGAACACTATTATTAATATTAAACCTGCTTTTACTGTTCAACAACTCTTAGAAAATTATATTTTAACAAATATTCAAGTTTTTTAAGTTTTTTATTTGTCATAAATATAAAAAATTGTCAAACTAAATTCTGAAGATATATGAACTTATATTTAGGTTTAATAGTAAGTTAAAGAGTCATAAAAGCTAAATATAAAGTTTGAATGACCTAGCTATATTAGGATTTAAGTAAATGGTCCCAGAAAATGATAAATTTAACGTTACGTTAAATGGGACGACAGACTCCCCATTGTTATCAATGTATACTATCCAAGTTATACAAATGTTACGATCTCAGGGCCTATACGGTATGTAAATTAATTACTTCATTAACCTAAAGGGGAACAGAATCTGCTCATTTTAGGACCATTTACACTGTAAAGTAATCTGAAATGTATAATCTAAATATATATGAACACCGTTAGTATATCTGAGCTAGCATAGTCACCTCACGTTACTAGATTATGTTAATATATGTAACGTATGACCATTTACTTAGATTATGTACTTAGTTTGGAAAAGTATTCTTCAAGGCACTGTGAACCTCCTTCGTGTACTTAAAGTTATAAAATTGACCATTTAAAAGATTTACTTAAACATAATAATAATAATAAATGTTTTATTTCATAAAACAATATACAAATATTGCATAGAAATCGTCAAGTTTGCAAACAAGTTCATTAAAGTTATATATATATATAAAAAAACATTCACTCAATACATAGTCACATTCATACTTACAATAGTCAAATCATTCATTCGTTTCAACTAATACACTCCAGCACCTACGTCAGTCAGCCAATCACTAGGTCTCCCATTGGTGTGCCAAAAACTCATCTGTGCTGTAAAATGCTTCCGATATCAAGGCAGCTTTCAGACGAGTTTCGAACGCCTTCAGCGTCGGGGCACTTTTAATTGCGTTCGGTAATTTGTTGACAAAACGAGCAGCCCGCCTGTGAGTGCAAGCGCTCGTAAGCTACCGTCCTGTGTCTTCCAGTTCGGTAGTTGTCACTGCCTCTAGTTTCATAAGAGTGTATTTCCTTACCTCTTATGGGATCGCATTTTGATTTAAAGAACACACACGTTTCTAAAATATACAGGGAGGGTAATGTCAACATTTTTAGGTTTTTAAATTATGGCTTGCACGACTCTCCCCACTGCAGTTTGGCAATTACACGGACTGCTTTTTTTTTGCAGAATGAACAGTCTGGAAAAGATAACATTTGCGCAACCACCCCACAGTGCCAGTCCGTATGACAAGTGAGGGTAGATTACTCCATAATATTCCGTCATCAGTATCTGGATCGGGCAATATTTAGAAAGTTACCTCAAAACATAAATGCCTGAGAATACTTTGGAGCATATACTGTCTACATGGCAATCCCAGTCAACCCCTGATCAAGGTGTATTCCGAGGAATTTTGCCGAGTAGACTTCTTCGATCTCAGGCTCGCCCTGAGTTACGTAGTTAAAACATACATTTTAACTATAAAAATAATATAAATGTAAAATATTTATTGGGGGTTTGCAATGATGGGTCTACTTGTAGCTCTCGTTGTCCTACAATGATGGGTCTACTTATAGCTCTCGTTGTCCTACAATGATGGGTCTACTTATAGCTCTCGTTGTCCTACAGTGATGGGTCTACTTATAGCTCTCGTTGTCCTACAATGATGGGTCTACTTATAGCTCTCGTTGTCCTACATTAAAGTCACCCTGCGCTGTTTTCTTCTGTTAATTAGAAAATAAAAATATTTCTAATTAACGAATTTTAAACAGCATTTTATTATATGTAGGCCATCATAATGTTTTAAGGCCCTTAAAAATGAAACGTTTTTTGTCCAAAATGCTGCCTTATATTTGTTTCTGTGGATAAAAAATATTGTTTACTAAAAAATGGGGTTAGGTAACGAACTTTTCAACACATACTATGTCCTGTTGCAAATTAAATTGAAGGTCTAAGCATTAATGATTTTTGTACATAAAATTTGTTATTACTGTTTTCAAATGAAACTTGAAAAATTAACTTTTTACCTTTCCTTATTTTTTGACGTGCCATTTGAAAGCCGTATTCAATAATTGCAAACATTTAAACTAAAAAAATGTTAAATTTTTCAGTTGAAACAAATTATCCAGTTGAGTTTGTTTGAATGCAATACATACAGAACTGGTAGGTTGAAATATCTTGTGTAGGTGGTAAAATGCTCCCTAAATATATATTAATCTCACCTTTAAGAATTAATAAGAACCTGATAGTTTCAAGAAATGTCAATAGCGTGTGATAGTTTCAAGAAATGTCAATAGCGTGTGATAGTTTCAAGCATGTAGGGAAATATCAAAACAATCTAGTAACCAGACACAAGCTGGTTACTAAATACCCGTAGATCCCGTATTTGAAGAAGGGTTCAAGAGGGCTCTAAGGCCATGTAAGATATTATGGCATATTTTACATGTTTATATGGTAAGGTACTGAAATAGTTGTGACTAATGTTCACCTCATTAGACTTGTACTTTTCAATTTTTATTGATTTTGCTTCAAGATACATTAAAATTGACAATGTTATCTAGTATAATGTTGTCTTAGTATAATCAAACTACTTGTACAACTTAATACAATTATGTAATTTTAGATCCATCACGTAACCCCAAATATGTAAATAATACCATGGTAAATAATCTACATCCAATGATGGAACATTTATATTCCCAAGTACAGATAAGTCATTGATAACAATAGTTAGAAAATTTATATTTTCTATCACCAATATACTAGATTATAATAATCAACTCTTAAAACTAGTATATTTATTTTTAAGAGTAGGACACAGGTGGAGGGCATTGGTGGACAACTAGAGGACACCCCTGCTTTCCGTGCTAACGATATCACCGTGTTCGTTACACCTCAGCTAGTGACTTTTAACTACAAGTATTAGTAGGTAAACTTTACCATGAAACCCCATAGTACCTGTTCACACTCTCTCACTCACAATACTTGTGTTGCTATCTATTTATTAGTATAAACACCCGTAAATATTACTTAGCTTATTTCAAACGTGTTCATTTAAATTGTTTTTGTTTAACAGCTGAAGATGCATAAAATAACATAGCTGCATTAGATTCCATTGAAACCTGCAAGTTCAATGGGGTAGAGCCCTACAAAAGGATGTAAATAAAACCAAGCTTACAGCCTTCTCTGGTTAAACATTACGAAATATCTAACCTCATCAATTTAAAACACCGTTATTTACATCCAACAGCTATTAAAATTTAAATGGATTAATCAATTTAAAAGCTTATTGATTTAAATCTCTCTCCATGTTATTCTTGTGGTTAAAAAAATTACTTTGAGGGCTTCCCGTGCCCTTCAGGGTAAGCATTTAAAGAATGAAGTCCTTATTGCACAACTAAGAGGCAAGTATTTTGAAACATCAACCTCATTTAAATTGGTGAATAAATAAGGGAGAAGTTTTATTAATAAAAAACTGCTTTACGTAATATAATGTATAAGGTTGTAAAAATAATTTTTTTTAATTAATGACTTTATATCAATAAATATAAAAAGGTTATAAACAGGTATATATTTTAGTTGAATAGATATAATAAAAGAATGTTATGTCAATTTAATATGAATATCAACTGCTTTAACATGAAATCAAGTTTTAAATTTCCTACATTCTAATAACATTGAGTGTGGTAGTTTAGTTCTATTCCTGTAAAGAATACTGAATTTCTTTAAGTTACATTAGTTCTAAAGTAGGAATATTATATTATATATTATAGTAGGGTTTCAATTTGTTTCTATATTATATTTCTAAATCACTATTACAACACATGGGCTCACATGGATTGTCTTTAGTTAGTAATATATTTTAATATAATAGTATATAATTTAATTATAATTTACTAATTTAATAGTAATATAATTTAATATAAATGACGTTTATATTAAGCGACATAACCAATATTTTCAAACAATACATTAAGTAATAATTCAATAACAAGTTAAACCATCAAAAGTTATTCCAAGTAAATCCCGTTCCATGGAGTCTTGTTTTACAAAACACAGGAAGCTCGACAGATATAAAAACAACGATTGATGTCAATTTGAACGCGGACACGTCAATAACTCAGATCCACAGTCTCGACTGGCAGCTGTCGATGTCTAATTTATCTTAGCTCACTTCACGATCATCCCTATTTGTCAAGGTATTTTTTTTTTTTTTTTACACTAAATAAAATCCTCAACTTAATAGTTATTTGCAATTCACCTCAGTGTGATACGTGTTCCTTAAGCTATCAATTATGTTCAAAGCACACATTCGTAAATACAAACTAGTTTTTCAAAAGTTAATTAATAACTTTTGTCCTTATGTTAATCGTACTCATAAACTAATTATATATCTTTTTGAAAAGATTAGTTAACATTGATTATAATAGAATAATGTATGGTTAATTAATTATAAAGCTAGACCATTGTTTAATATAATATAGCTTTATCCAACAGCTAACACAATAGTTGACAAAGATTAATAAGAATTTAAGTCATAACTTTTACAAAAGACAAACCAGCCAATTGTATGTGTTATGTATATTATAAGGCGTTTATTTTATTTATTTTCGTACAGCCCTGAATGTTAGGATACAAAAGAATATTGCTGGGGAACTATTTAAATTAATTTAAATGAACGAATATTGCATATGTTACAAATTAGGGCCGACTATTCCTAAAACATTTCCATCAATTACTAGCCCAATGAAAATCAACATGTGTAAATAAAACTACTCATATGACCCCTATCGTTCGACTCGATTAGGGACTGTACCAAAAAACCAATCAATCATCAGGTAAATAGATATATACATATAATATTGTCATTAAGAATAATATATAACTGTCTATTTCATTTATTACTTAATTGACATTAAAAAAGGAAGAATGATATATACTTAGCTTCACAAAAAAAAATAAATAAAAATCTGAGTACAGTTATTTAATAAAATGTATTTCACTAAAAATACCTGCCCTATTAAAATTCTATTTAGAGACTGTTATAAAACAATAATGATAAAGATACTTTCAAAGATTTGTTATGTTAACAACATTGATAATAATGAAAAAATACCTTAGAAGAAAATATTATTGTAACGTTTTACTTATGTTTAAATTTGTATAGTCATTTTCTTTAACATTCTGGTCATTTTGTATTTTGTATTTTACGGCCTTGTATGTTGCTCATTTAGAATTACTTCACACGTGATTTAAGTATTTACTCTTAGATAAATAAATATACTCATTTACATTTCATCATGTGGAGGTTATGCTGTGTATAGTTATGCTTGGTCATTCATCAAGCATAACTGATAATTGTAAAGTTTTCCTCACTAATGTTACGTTTTCATTATGATAGTATAAATATTAAACCATTCATTTTTAATGTTAGTAAGCTACCCATATAGAATCCTCTATTCATATAAATTAAAACTATGTTAATGTTATATCCAACATTATTTGTATGTGTAAATTATATAAGTAGATTGTTTGAGAAGTCAGATATTAACTTATGCATTGTACTGTTGCCTCCAGTAGTGCTTATAGACTATGAAATATGTTACAGCAACTTTGTCAATCACTTCTTTAAATCCGAGTAGGATTACTCGAGTTTCGAGGTTTAAAACCTCATCTCCAGATCCAAAAATCTATGTTAAATTGTAGCACCTTTAAACATTGATTAAACATCTAAATCTAAAAAGAAAACAAACTAAACTTACAAAACATTAATATTTAACTGTTCATTAGGTTTAGTTCAATTATTTTATCAAAAGTAATATTGTTGTCATATTTGGATTTTTATTTAATATTAAACTCTTTCTTATTCCTCAAGTGTATTTAATTTGACTATTTTTGTTACGTGTATGTAAAATTTCCAGGTTTTAATTAATGACCCTCGGTATAGAGATGCTCGGCAAAGGTCGACTTTTGTATGCAAGATGTTGACATGGAGACATTCTCTTCATAACGTACTTTATAAGAACGCCCAGTTTGTCGTATATAAGAACGCCCAGTTTGTCGTATATAAGAACGCCCAGTTTGTCGTATATAAGAACGCCCAGTTTGTCGTATATAAAACTTTGGCGAATCGGAACTTTAAGTTTGTATACACCAGAACATTCACGTTCATTATCATTACTTTTCAGAATATTTAATTAACTCTCGAGTTTACTTCATGATTTAGAATCTTGTATAAAGAATAAACAAAACATAAACAGAACATCACACATAAATTACTTATTAACTTCTCACTAATTTCTAACTACAGCACATACAAATATATAACCATTAAGTAGGGTGTTCTATAGGTGTCTTTCTAGTATTTATTTTCATTTTTTTTAAATTTTTAGACGATACAATTTTTATTCTATAAGGATGTTAGAGGTCTACTACTTTGGTAAAATGTATCTGCAGCCCTGCGCATATATACATTGGAGGAACTGTCAGTTACTGATGTGCTAGTCAGCTGCCACTTTACTGTAGAGTTTTGCCGAGGTAGGCTGGAGTTGTCGTCCACAACAAATGGGAGCTACGGTACCGTTGGAGATACGATCTGTTACTTGCGTAATTGCAGGCGCTATTACAATTTGTACCCTACGATTGACAGGATTTTATTACTTAAGTCTTTAAAATGTACACAAACGGTTACTATGTAGATTAACTATTAATTTTTCAGTATAATTGGTTCATAAAATCATAGATTATATCCTTACAATATCTTAGCCAAAAAACATAAATAATGTGGTTTAAAAGATAATTTTTTTTAGCAAAATATATTTCTTAAACGTTTAAAAGACACATAAAACGGTATAGCTGTAATAATATTTTAAATATATTAAGATATATTATTGTTTAATAATATACAAACAATACACACGAAATTCAGGTTCAGGTAATCTAAGAGTGATGCTTTCATTCATGTTTGATGTAAAGTTTTGTATTGATTGCAGACTCCTAATTAGTATTTAAATTAATAAATATGCAGACATGTTAAACTCAATTAACAAATACCCTATTTATGGTTGGAACAAAAACATTTTCTTCCGTGTATCGTATTTAAAGAAAAATAATATTGACTAAAACACATATTTATTCTGAGCTTATTCGTAATTATTTTAGCTTACTTCTTGAATGTTCAATGACTATATTTACAATAGGACTATCGACATTTAGTGAACCATTCCACTTATGACAACAAAGTAACACATTTACTATCTTTATCTCTGCACCTAGAGTACATGTACATTTTCCTATATATGTAGAAGTAATGAAAGAAATATATAATTGTAAGATGTTTAATTTGTGTATACTGTATTTATTGACAGTGTGATTTATTTATATAAGATACTCTAATCAAAGTAAATACCTATGTTCATTCCTAATTCCCTATGTTATAATAATGTGTAATTTCGTTATTACATAAGTGTATAAGTAGAAAATGCTGCAGTAAGAGTTAAAAGAACAGTATTTGATCTTCTTTCAAAGATTTGGTAATGGAACACGGGAACGGCATAGAGAGGATGGCAAATATTTGGAGATTTAAGAGATATTTTTTCAGTGTTTACCTGTTCTTTGTTACGTTTAGACATTCAAGTAAATGCCGTTTATCTTCATCAAAATATATTTATCAAGTTTCATACATTCATGTCAAATCATGTTTAGTGTTTGGACTATAACTAGCTGAGAAGGGATGTTTCTAAATACACTAAGAACTTTTAGATATTTTACGTAGCAGAGTATTAAGAAAGTAAACTGTAAGTAAAGCAGTTTTACTATGGTTTATTTACTGTATTATTTTAATTGTTTAGGTTCTTTAAGAAAAAATAAACAAATACATTTATGACGAAGTAAGAAATATCTGTTAACAAAACGACTCAGTTCTTAGTTGTTAGTGGGTATTATCAAATTCTACGATGTATTGATTTGATATGAATCTAATTGTAAATACAGAAAGAAATATATACCAGGATAGAGTAAGGATCATAAGACCTTTACAAAGAATGTAATGCTATCGAAAACTCCAATACAGCTAATCTGCTGCTGCACTCTCTAGACAGCGCCAGTAGAGAAAAACGGGTAAAAATTGTTGAAGATATAAACTTTACCTGCAGCAATTGAAAAGAGTGGTAAAATCACTCACTACCTTTCCGTTAATTCACTACCACTACTTTTTTCCGTTACTTCACTACCACTACTTTTTTTACCGCAATTACGGTTAGGTTAGGTTAGGTCAGGTCAGGTCCGGTCAGGTCAGGTCAAGTTAGGTTAGGTTAGGTTTTTTAGAGCAATAGAATATTTATCAAGAGGTGAATAGATGAAAAAAACAACATTAAAATGTGCTTTAGTGAATTAACGGAAAAGGTCCGTGGTCACTTTTAAGGAAACTCTCTACGTACAAATCTCCAAATCAAATAGAAGTGCTTCATCTGAAATCTTCTAATATAGCTAAACAGAGAGTCAGCCGATCATCCTCATGACAAACATGTGCTTTACAAGCTGAATGAAATTTAAAAAAGCCAACTGGCACCTCTGGAAATCTCCAGAAAAAGAAGAATTGGATAGGGTGATTACCACTATACCAGCAGGGAAAGCAGTCTGTCTTGACGGTAACTTTCCGGAATGTCTTATGCATGCTGGTAGCAAAGCGAAACAATGGATTCAAACAGGCAACAGTAGCTTCAGGCAATTGGCCAAAAGCATTTAAGCCTTCAAAAGTAGTAGCTAGCTGTTCTAAGGCCTGGTATATATCCCGATCAAGAGGAAAGTTATCGCCCTATATATCTTCATAGAAGTTGATATAAGTTGCTGGATAGACCTTTACTTTACAGAATATCGATCTTTCTTCATTATAATGTTCCAGTTGATCATGCTGGTTTTCGGCCAGGCCGAAGTTGTAGCAACAACATCCTAGCTGACATAATGTATTGAGAATGGGTTTGAAAATAAGAGTTGAAAACGTTTGCACCTTTTTAATCTCATAAGGGCTTATGACATAGCATGGAGCAAAGGTTTGTTATTAAATTCTACATATTCCTCCCCTGTCCCTATTTTTGTAAGTTTTGGAGTCAGTGCCCAGTCCCAGGTTCTTAAAAGTTTATCTCAGTTGTGAGGAAAGCTGTTTTAGACAGCTGAAGTATAGACTGCCACAGGAGTCTTTGTTTGCTCAAATTCTATAGACCACTGATATCCCATTTACAAAGTCTATAACATTTATATATGCATATTAGATCACTTTAGCTTATTAAAACAAGGAATCTACTACTTAAAAACCCCTTATAAAAGATCTTGCAACCCAGGATGGATATTTATTTATGAACCTGGAACTCAAACACTTACCCATCAAAAACCGAAGTTGCCTGCTTGCACCAAAGTAACCGACTAGCTAATCGAAAATTAAACATCTTTCTATATGGTGTAAAACTCCACCACAATTATCATTCACAGTACCTGAGAGTGACGTTAGCTCGTTCTCTGACGTCACATTTTTTTTGGGGTTTCAATGAATGAAACACTAAACTATGAACCATATATATGCAACTTCAATCGTAATGCTCTCTCTTTTAGGACAGGGTAACTAACTGCAAATTATAGTCTATTAATTACATATAAATTACTTATCAAATTAGTCTTACGCTTAAACGAATCTGCCAACTCTATACAGACTGTAATACAATATACACCAGATAATGGTATTTTAATTATTCAAGTACAACATTTAATTTTGACTTAAATTTGTTTATCCTTGAATATACTATGATGATCGATGAGGTGATTACACTGTAAATAATTGTTTCAAAACATATCTTGTTCTGTACTTTATAAAATATTTATTTTATGGCTACTTTTAAAATCTTGTATTAAGGTTCGTGATAAATCATTACTATTCATTTATAATTTGAATTGGAATAAAGTTATTAGTTTCTGTATTTTGGTACAGCGAAATGTCTATTAGGGATACTTTCAACTAACAGGAAGTATTTTTTTAATTAAATGAAAACCATTTTTTATAATTATAAATTATACAGTGGGTTAGGTTACGGCATTAAACCCTCTCTTACACCTAACAAGGGAAATACGAACTTTATAAATTATACAGTGGGTTAGGTTACGGCATTAAACCCTCTCTTACACCTAACAAGGGAAATACGAACTTTATAAATTATACAGTGCGTTAGGTTACAGCATTAAACCCTCTCTTACACCTAACAAGGGAAATACGAACTTTATAAATTATACGGTGGGTTAGGTTACGGCATTAAACCCTCTCTTACACCTAACAAGGGAAATACGAACTTTATAAATTATACGGTGGGTTAGGTTACGGCATTAAACCCTCTCTTACACCTAACAAGGGAAATACGAACTTTATAAATTATACGGTGGGTTAGGTTACGGCATTAAACCCTCTCTTACACCTAACAAGGGAAATACGAACTTAATAAATTATACAGTGGGTTAGGTTACGGCATTAAACCCTCTCTTACACCTAACAAGGGAAATACGAACTTAATAAATTATACAGTGGGTTAGGTTACGGCATTAAACCCTCTCTTATACCTAACAAGGGAAATACGAACTTAATAAATTATACAGTGGGTTAGGTTACGGCATTAAACCCTCTCTTACACCTAACAAGGGAAATACGAACTTAATAAATTATACAGTGGGTTAGGTTACGGCATTAAACCCTCTCTTACACCTAACAAGGGAAATACGAACTTAATAAATTATACAGTGGGTTAGGTTACGGCATTAAACCCTCTCTTACACCTAACAAGGGAAATACGAACTTAATAAATTATACAGTGGGTTAGGTTACGTCATTAAACCCTCTCTTACACCTAACAAGGGAAATACGAACTTAATAAATTATACAGTGGGTTAGGTTACGGCATTAAACCCTCTCTTACACCTAACAAGGGAAATACGAACTTAATAAATTATACAGTGGGTTAGGATACGGCATTAAACCCTCTCTTACACCTAACAAGGGAAATACGAACTTAATAAATTATACGGTGGGTTAGGTTATGGCATTAAACCCTCTCTTACACCTAACAAGGGAAATACGAACTTAATAAATTATACGGTGGGTTAGGTTACGGCATTAAACCCTCTCTTACACCTAACAAGGGAAATACGAACTTAGACTTCATATTAAATACGTAAAATTTACTTTATTTATTTCAATTGTTGTCGAATGACATTGAACTCCTAATCTAATGTGGATGCCATGATGCCATAATTTAAATAACTGCCATTGCATTGAAAGTCAATTATTAAACTGGTTTCTCTCCAATAATTGTATTTAATAAAGAATTATTTGGTGACATATCCTATATACTAAATACATATGTAAAGAAACAGGTAAACTAAAACCTAATATTGATTGTTGACTATACTTACTTTACACTTTCATATTAACTAACTATTAATAATCGCTAACTATAATTGACTGGAATCAAAAGTAAATAACCACAAAGCCAATTAACAGCTAACAGTCCAACAAGGTTGAGAGAGCCAAAGCCAGTGTAACATGTGCTCTGTCAGGGCTTTGTTCGTTTGATTAACCTGTCATACAGTAACATATTGGGACCCCTGGCATCTACACTAATTTAAAAACAATTTTACCAACCTCTCTGCAGGACCTTCAGCCTACTTGTGATGATAATTGTTTAGCAGCAAATAAAAATAGGGCCTACCCAACTGATATTGTTTTAGTTTAAAAATATACATGTTATAGTAGTTTGTTAAGTAGTAACAGATAATGGTGTGTCATTGAATTTACTATTTATTTCACTTAGCATTGATTTAAAAACAAACATAAAATTAAAAATTTACTGTATACAAAGATTTAGTTCATAATATTTTTAATACCCTTAGGACGATAATCCATATCAATTCCAAGGATCTAAATAAGTTTTCTTGCATAATGGCTTAAGAACATACTTTGGGACTGCAGATGAAACTATCTTAGTGTTAATGTTTTTGTATATAAATGCACAAATTACTTGGATTATATAACTAATAAAATCTACAAAGTATGTCTTTTTATAAACATGAAGTACTAAGTGACGAAATTCATACTACACAACATGGAATGTCAGAGTTATTTTATCGTTTTGTGTGATCTGATTTTCGGTTCGAACTTAACTTAGTTCCTTTTTACCAAGTACCTTTTATTTCTTACAGTTGTTATAATGGGATTGCGTACTTTTTATAATGTTGTATAATTTTAATACAATCTTAAAATTCGGAAAAAGTGTAAAATATTCACAAAAATTTCACATAGAATATAATTAATGAGCAATTATGGTACTGTCTATTATTAGCTACTCATACCTGAAGTTGTTGTTTTATACTATTTTGGAATTTCTCATTATTCGGGACCTAATACCAATTGGTATGGTAAATTATTTAAGCAATACTAACTGAATTACTTATTTAATTTTAAAATGCGTATATTTCACAAATAATAAGTCTAAAACATACAAAAACTAAACATCCATTTAACTAGTTACAGGAATAACTAGGTCCAACAAACATGAGTTGAAGCCAGTGTAACATGTGTTCTGTTAGTCCGTTTGATTATCGTAACATCCAGTAACATATTGGTACTTTCGTGACACTTGGGTCATTCAAGATAGTCTCACTGACATTTTTACATTACGCAACACATTTTTACCTTTTAATTAACCTCATAATACTGTACTTTTGTTTTATTGAACAATTGTAACTAAAAATACAAGTACAAAATAGTACCAAATACTAAGCTTTTTTTGTAAATTAAGCAACGATGTAGTTGAATACTCATAGATTTTATATAAAAAATGATATAATAACAATTATAATAATAAAAAGGAAAAACAGGGGAAAATAAAAAGTTTTAGCATATTCTAAGAGTGGCCTACAAACTAACTTTTACTAGATTTTATTAATTACATTAAAATATCTAGATATTCACCTAGTTTACAAAGGTAAAACTATGTATCAAACTGATACTTAGTTCATTATAGAAAAATGTATTTGAAACACCGTGTATAATTAATTTCCATGGTATGTAAATTTACATGGAAGAAATTAAGTATGATTTTTATGTCATAAAGCTTATCATATAGTTTTTTAAAAGTGATTTTTTAAAAGTTATTTTCTTTTAATACTACAATTCTATGAAACATTCATATATACATTTATTGACTTTACATAAGTTACTTTAAAACAACACTAAATATTATGCAAAATATATTCAACTGGATTTAAAAACAATAACACTACTACACAACCATAAAATGAATACGGAATTTGTTAGGACTTTTAACAAGACTTCATAGATTGATTTGAAAATGTTCAAACTTATAACGCTAAACCTAATAAGATCACACGCACATTACAAGGTTTTAGGTACTATAAATATATTCAATGTTAAGTAGAACTGCAGTCAAAAAGCAAATAATATTCCTATAAGTACTACTTGAACTTTTAATATTCTAGGTGTATTTATTTATTAATTTATTGTTAAAAAATAAATGTAAAATGTTTAATTTTCTATAAGTCTTCAGAAGTATATCAGATAAACTATATTTATAAATGGAAAGGCACGGAATGGTTGAACAGACGACATTTGGGTCCATTCTTTATAACACACTTCTTAGCCTTAATATGGTGTTTTCCTCATCAAAAAGGTGTTTCAATGGTATCTTTTAGCAAGTATTTATAATAAGGTGAAGATATCGTTGTTCTATAATTAAATATACTGTATTATTTTCTTGACACCATTAACAATACTAAATTGAAAAAAAAGTTTCAAATTTTAAGCCTAACTAACCAATTAACAGATTTGAGACGGAATGAGCTGGTCTTAACAACAATCACATTAAGTAATATTAGCAAACGCACATTGCAAGATACATATTAACACATTAAACCACTTTAGTCTAAATTAGTTTCCAATATATGTAAAATAATAATTGACTTAAAGCAGCACTATACTTTATTGTTAGAAGATTAGGTTTTACTCCAAATAAAATATTTACTTACATACTACGACTATGTTGGGCTGTTACAATAGGAAAGGACCTTTGGGTTCTTAGTGAGATGACGTCATTACGTGCCAGCTGTGGAGTTCTTCCCAACTGTTTGGCTTCTAGCTTCAGTTAATTACGTAAACTAACATAACAAGATTACATAGTAAAGGTTATTTTTACTAAATAATAAATATATACTTTTTTAGATCTAAGAAGTTTTATATATATATATATATATATATATATATATATATATATATATATATATAAGAAGTAAGATTTTTTGAGATCCAAGAAAAAGTTCAAATAAACTTATTTGTAACCAGGGATTGATTATAGATTAAATAATTAAGTATATATTCAACGAAAACAACGTTATGAAATATATATTTAAAATGTACACATATTTTCTATCTAGAACTTATTAAATTTCATTTGAAAATTAATTAGTTTTACAATATTACAATAATACAAATAATGGCTTATTTTTAGGTATCCAAGCTCGTCTCTTGTTTTAAATAAATCCATAAGTGGGTTAGATAATTTTGGGGAAAATGCTGATTTATAAGGACGGATTGATAGAGAAACACCACATTTTGTCCACACATAGAAAGTAAATATGTATAAAATATAATTTATGTCATATATTATAAAGAACTTTATTTGTAAACCGACATATTTAGTGTTGATTATGTCTAATTTAGGTTTCAGTGGTTTCCAGTCTTACATAGGAAATGTTCTATAACCGTCAAAGGCTATTAAAAAACAGTATCCATTGAAGAAGTAATTGTTTTACACAAATGTTTGTTTATTATTCACGCATGTTTTGGTATCCATATAGTATGAATAAAGCAATAATATATTTTTAACAAATACAATAACTGTATGAAAGCATTATTACAACTAACAAAAAATGCTTTATTTTTTAACTGTTAACTGAAGTTTAAAAATTTGCTACATATAGATGATCTGGCATTAAATCGAACAACTATAGGGACACATGTCAACAAACAGCTTCGTCCGTTTGTCCAAGGACTTTCCCCTGCTTTTTATGTTTGTTCCAGTCGTGTATTAAGAAGATTGTATACTTATAAACATACTTTAGTGGAAGTTATGTTCAACCGTTTCAAGTTACGAAAGATTTTTTACAACAGTTTCTTTTAATACGAAATGAGTTACTTACATTGTAAAAATACAACTAGATACGCAATTTGTTCTTGAATATGAAACACCAATAAAACGTATATTGCATAAAAAATGTTCTTGCTTCAAAAGTGAGATCTTCATGAAAACAGTGGTTACCTTAGTTTTGTTCTAATAGCATTTTCAACAGAGTAAAGACAAAATCAGGTCTTACACGTTCATTCTTTATATAGATAGATACACAGTAGACTGTAATAACAAACAAAAGCAGTTTTTTTAATAGAAATATGAGGACTTCTTCACAAAAATGTAATTTATTTTTACAAACTATGCGTGTGCTAGTTAGTTTGAGGTCCCATTCAATAGATACTCCAAGAAATTTTAATGAATCAACATGTTTGATTTCACGTTATACAATTAAAAGGATGAAAGATTCAACGAATGTCATATTACCACTCATTTAAAAATAAATAAAACTAGTCTTAGACTTTTAAAGAGTTTATTTTGGATTTATGCTGGTTATATTATTATTTTTAAAACATTGAAAAAGAGAATCAAAACCCTTTCTTCAGTAACCTCCAGAATCTAGACTGTAGATGAGAAAGAAAAGTCTAAAAGTACATTAATAATACCACAGGTACTCGACTTATTTATGAATAGTAGGAACATGTAATGTTCATAAATCAGGACCCTAAGGACTTCCACATGAGTGTTATTAGATAAGTTTCGAGTTCCAGCGAGTACAGAATAGATATAGAGAGGACGGAGTAAAGCCACGCGATCTGCGGCGTTTACCACCAAAAGATGGTGGCTGACAGTGAGTCACCCTAGTTCCGAGCATCTGAAAGCTCTTAATTGTACTGCGTCTTCATTTTCCCAGTGATTCTGCCTGTCCGCAATCTACTTAAGAAAGATATTTTCCATTCCTCTTATAACATTTGTTTTAAGTGTATAAAATTCGGCAAATTTGAGTTGCGTTAGGTTGTAATAACAAAGGAAAATTTTATAGAGTTACCTTCCATGGATAATGTATTATTTTCATAATTATAAAACTTTTAGATTACAATAATTTGAATTATTAGTAAATTGGCTATCACAAATGTTCAAAACATTTAAGTTTTGAAATATGTCAAGTATTATTATTATCATAAATATTATTATAGTTACACTAATAATAGTTATAACATAATTATTATAACATAGTTATATTATTTTTTCATACTCAAGACAAAATTTAATACCTTATTAAAATATGGCCGTTTTTAAAATACTATACACTTTTTCTGAAATATAAAAAACTTATATCACAACTTGGTACAAGGTATATTAGAGTACTCATTTTCAGCATACAAAATTGAAAACATAATGAACTTTTCACTGTACATATGTTACACACACAATTAATAAAAATGGTAAAATAAATATTTTTTTGTGGAATAGAATCTAAATTTAGTCAATTTTTAGTAAAAAACTGAGATAGTGAAAGAAATTGACACTTATTGTTAACTAGACACAGAGAAAATCATTATATTATAAAAACTTAACTAAGTAATAAAGAAACCAAATTGGCTCAATTTAGATAAGAACGTTATCGACTTTATACTTGAGCATATATTTATATTTATTGTGAAAGTCTATAAGTATAGTTATACAAATATTTGGTATATTATTATTAAACCGTATGCCCTTTGAGTCTACTATTTCATATCTTTATAGTTTCATTATACAATTTTAAAGGTAAACATGAAATATTCTTTTTACCACCTATCATGTTTATGGTACAAGTTTTTATATGTAACTTTTTTAGAATACATATATTTAATTGTTTTAAGTTACTTCAGTTTTTGTCCCTGCGATTTTATGATAAGTAAATTACTGAAAATTATATTGAAAGCAAGAACAATGCTGTTTCTTCTTCACCCCACATTAACCGTATATGGTTAATTACAAAGATAAATTTACAACAAAATCTACGTAAAAAATAACAAGCCTAAATAATTCATATTATTTCGTTTTAAACTATTAGCAAATACAATTTTATATTGTAAATTATTTGAATCTCTAAGACCATAAAAGTAAAGTGGTACTTTGCCTTATGAACGAGTAAAATAATTGTTCATAACATTTATTACGGTGACATAAGACCAAACTATTTTATGTATAGCAATAAATAATATGTAATATTTACCATATATAAATATGAAACTTAATAAACGTGCCATTAAAACAGGGGAACAAGATAAATCCGAATAGCAGTGGTAGCATTGCATGACCCGGCCGCAGCGCCAAGTCGCTTTTTCTCTCCTCATTTAACCCAAGTTACTGTTTTATCTACTTATCGTATGTTACATGACAACTCTTATGCTAGAACTTTGCTGCTGACAAATATTTTCTGACAGAAAAATAAAAGTTTTTCTTGGAGATTAACTTTTTCATGGCACAAATAATTATTATAAAAGATCTGTTCAAATATTATTTGTTAATTAAAATACAATTTAAAATACTTTTAATATTTAACACTACTGTCAGTATTAAGCATTCTGTGTTACGAATTTGGTAATTTTAGGTCGATTCTAAGTGTGTCTAATAGCAGTTTGTTTGAAAAGCGCGCAATAAAATGTTCTACCGTGTTTAGCGGCATATTTGCATCTGGCCCACCATTGGATGGCGGATTTGGCTTCAATGCCAGTAATTCTAGTTAGATAGACGTACCTCCTTTATTTATATTTTCTGATCACTGTCAAGTACATTTATAGTATTATTAAGTACAAGTAAAACGTCACACAACACAAAATGTATTACAATATCACAAATATATTACAATACAAGTACAAAATGCACAACTATCACGGTGATCGATTTCGGTGAACCACGCTCATCTTCCTCAGACCAGAGGGATTCATAAAAAAAATGGAAAATGGTGTTCAACAACTCAATTTATTTAAAACAAATATACTATAAATAGGCAATAAATAAACAATATTAAATACTATATAGACTATGAAGAATTCAAAAAATAAATAAAAACAAAAACAAATGAAACCAACGATGTGCATGAAACATATGTATTATCCAAAGAAATAATGACACAAATAACAACAAATAAAATCTAACAGTAATAAGAAACCTAATATTCTAACTATAAACTATACGTGCTAATAAATGACAGTGAAAATTAGTCTCACTGTTGTTCACTAACAACCTTATTTATATTGCACTTGCAATATATGCACTCAGATATTGAGCCAAACAGGGAAGGCATTCTTTGTTCCCGTGTTCAGCAGCAAGAACCGGCTGGTAGTATTGCTGTTGATTTACAAATTATATCACATAGGTTTTCCTGTGTGCTTAATTAACTCAACAGTTCTTATATATCGCTCTTCGTAGTTTTGTCTTATTTATCTATGTATAGTTCGATTTTGAAAATAGCCATTCTAAGAAACGAAAAGATGATTTTTTTCATTAATTTTTTATATTTTTTTCTGTTTACAAACGTGATAAGGTGGATAACCTCAATATGTAAGTACAGTATATATTTGTTTACTATTTGATGATAGTCGATTCTTAAACCCTTCAACTGTTAGAAAGCATCTATATATAAATAAAAACCGATACCTATAATTTTATATGGAAATGAATTCATAGTTATTATCCACCTATAGTCATCGTAAATTAATAAAATACTTTTTAGCTCCCTTTTCATTTGATTTTTATTTTGTAGACTTCAAGGCAATAAATTAAGTAAGTGAGGTATTTTATACTGTAACGTTAATTTTCCATAATTATTATTGTGTGAAAAATGGTATGTGCCTTAAGTTATATTGTAGGTTGGGCAATACTCTGTATTCCTCGTCAAAGTAGTGTCTAGACTGTAAATCTGTAAATTTAGCAAGACCATCAAAATTCATTATACCCAATATGTCCTATGAAGGAGGCAAATCCTAAAATAATACTTTTAGAATTCTGTTCAAAATACTTTTTAATTGCTTAAGTATATATTCAGGAGTCAAGTAGTAAAGAAATATAACATAGTAGAACATACTCTGAACTAAAGAAAAATATATTAACCCCTTTGTTGTAATAGAGAGACAGCCACTTAGTTTTTTACACTTAAACAATATTACCCTTAAACTGTTCGCAAGCCCACCAATATATGAATCATATTTCAGTTTAAAATCTAATTCTATGCCTAGGTGTTTAATACAGTTAACAAACTGTAGATTCTCACATCTACAACTATTTGGATCAATAAAGCAATTAGGTTTATGACATAATAATGGTAGGTTTCTATCTTGTATTGGATTAATATCAATCCTAGAGCTTCTAAAAACAATAGCCTTTGTTTTATTACTGTTCAATTTAATGCCATTATTGAAAAAAATACTTTGTAAGTAAATTAAGATCATCTTGAATCAATGACATACCAGTATTAATATCCTTATGAACTATGTAAATTAAATTATCATCTGCATATTGCAAGATATTACTCTTAATATTTAAATATCCTAAATCATTCACATAGATATTGAATAAAGTGGGTGATATTATACTACCTTGTATTAAACCACAAGTTTGTGGTAAACTACTACTGATTATATATCCTATATATGCACATAATCTCCTTTCTCTAAAATAATCACTAAATAATTTCATTAGAGACCCCCCTACTCCTATATTTTTTAGTTTGTTCAATAATATACTATAATTAACCAAGTCAAAATCTTTACTTAAATCTGTTGTTACTGAAATCGCAACTTTATTATCATTTATAGCCTTATTAATATCATTCGTTAACAATTTCAAAAGATCTATTGTAGATTTATTCTGAATAAATCCAAATAGTTTTTTATTGATAATTTCATATCTTTTGAAATAATCATTCAACTACTGGTTTACAAAATGCTCCACAATCTTCATTATTACAGAAACTGACCCAATAAGCCTATAACAGTTTAAGTCTTGTTTCCTACCTCCTTTGAATATAGGCCTAATATGAATCACCTTCATTTGTGGAGGTATAGAACTGGCTATAAATATTCTTTTAATAAACTGGATTAAGACTAAATGTAAATAACGTATATTATTTTTAATGTCTATAGGTCTAATGTTATCAGGGCCACCAGAAGAATCAGTATTAATTTTACTTACAGCTTTATAGAGTGATTCTTCATTTATAGTTTGGAAATTGATGCTAATGTTATTTCCTATTTTATAATTACCATTTTGTAAACTCTCATTGATGTCAAAAGGATTACAATTCATTCCAATATTTGAATCTTGGATTTAATTTTTGCATTTTTGTAATGGACATTAAATCTGTCAGCCAAAATATTAATATCATTGTCACTATTCATTTGGAAATTACTTTTGATTGTTTCCAATATTGTTGGTTTCTATTTTTATTTACTAATTGATTGATTCAAATCCAAGATTTCCTTAGATCTTTTATGTTTTCTAACAATTGATTAAAATAATATGTATTTTTTTGCATTTCTAATGGCAGCTGTCAATTCATTTCTTGTGTACCTGAATAACTTTTATAGGTTCGTATTGTATTTACCCTATTTTAATTGTCTCCACAAGTAATGTTTGTGGTCTATTAAAGCCCTAATACCAGCCGTAATCCAGGGAGTAATTCGATTTCCTCTGTCATCACTATAATCTTAGATTTATCATAAATATCCTTAAATCTACTAACAAGTTCATTATATAACATTATGTTGTCATCAATGTCTTATGTAATGAACACCCACATTTTGTATTTATAATGAATTGTATATATTTTGTATATATAATGAATTGTACCCACATTTTGTTCAATCTGTGGGTACAATTCAGAAGATGTTTAGCTAAATTAGATCTTTCAGGTTTCTTGTTTTTAAAAGCAGAGACATGGTTTTTATATCTTTTGCTAACATTTACAGTCTGACCTATGTAAAACATATTACAATCATTACAGTTAATCCTATATATTCCTGAATTATTGAATTTACCTTCATTTTCAATATTCGAGAGTAAGATGTTGGACATATTATTACAAGTCTTAAAAGCTACTGATAAATTGAATTTCTTAAATATATTACCAACTCTTTGTGTAAACAGTCCATTGTAATGGAGGGATACATACTTCTTTTGTTCTTTATCGGATTTTTCTTTTTTAAGTGTTCATCTTAAAAATCATAAAAAACACTAATTCGTTTATCATCTCTAATTTTATTTTATATTTTCTTTCTTATTCTACTTCCAATTTTATCAATGATTGATGCCTTGTATCTATTTGCAATGGTTATTGATTTTATTAGATTTATTTTCCGTTTTATATCTGCAACACTTAATGGTATTGAATACGCCCTATATAACATACTTCTGAAGCTAGCTGTTTTGTGAGAAGGTAGATGGAAAAAACCGTTATTTATTGTAGAATTGGTTTGAGTAGGGATCCTGATCACGAATTATTTTTAGATCCAAAAAGTTAATTTCATTCATAGATTCAAGTTCACTGGTAAAACTAAGCTTCTGGTGGTGACAGCTAAGTAGTGGTGACAACTAAGCTCTGGTGGTACATGTCTCTGCTTTTAAAAACAAGAAACCTGAAAGATCTAACGTAGCTAAACACCTTCTGAATTGTACCCTCAGTTTGAATAAAAGAGATGAAAATCTAGATATTATAAAAGTTTGTAAGAAGGGTCGTATTACGAATGCTTGGGAAGAGTTATTTATTTTTAAGGAAAAATTTAAGCATCGTGATAAATTAATGAATGAACAGGTTAATTTTGATTCTAAAATAGTTTTAAATAATATATTTTCAGTGACTAAAAGAACAAAAGTAACAGCCAATAGGGATTAACCAATAATATCACAGCAGCCACCATTTTGACTATTCCAACTAATGGGGTCACGTGATCATAGGCCTATAAATTGAGTTGTTGAACGCCATTTTCCATTCTTTTGTGAGTCCCTCTGGCCTGAGGAAGGAGAGTGTGGTTCACCAAAATCGGTCACCGTAATATTTTTGCATTTTGTATGTGTATTGTAATATTTTTGTGCTTATATTGTAATAAATTTTGTGTTGTGACATGTTTTACTTGCACTGTATATGTACCAACACGTATTATGCTAATTAAAAAACTATTAGTAATTATTCATATCAGAACGAGGAACATCAATACTGAATACGACCGCAAACGTACGATACCACCAAGAATGTGCTAATTCTCTAATTCAAAGCCAATTGAGTTTGTGCCAAAAAAACTTCTTTACCTAGTTATTTAAATAATTTAAAAAATTAATTTACTTTTTCATTATCATCATATAAAATTACTAAGGTAATGTAAATGTGATAAATAAACTGAAAAGAAGTGTAAACTTTTGTGATAGTGTAGTTTATGACTAGTTAAACAATTAAAGGAGGTAAATGATACAGATTTTACGAAAACTGCACGTTTACATAGTGCTACTTCATGAATAAAGGCTGATAAAACAACCCTCAAGCTGAAAACTGTACGTTTACATAGTGCTACTTCATGAATAAAGGCTGATAAAACAACCCTCAAACTGAAAACTGTACGTTTACATAATGCTACTTCATGAATAAAGGCTGATAAAACAACTCTCAAGCTGAATACTGTACGTTTACATAGTGCTACATCATGAATAAAGGCTGATAAAACAACCCTCAAGCTGAAAACTGCACGTTTACATAATGCTACTTCATGAATAAAGGCTGATAAAACAACCCTCAAGCTGAAAACTGTACGTTTACATAATGCTACTTCATGAATAAAGGCTGATAAAACAACCCTCAAGCTGAATACTGTACGTTTACATAGTGCTACTTCATGAATAAAGGCTGATAAAACAACCCTCAAGCTGAATACTGTACGTTTACATAATGCTACTTCATGAATAAAGGCTGATAAAACAACCCTCAAGCTGAATACTGTACGTTTACATAATGCTACTTCATGAATAAAGGCTGATAAAACAACCCTCAAGCTGAAAACTGTACGTTTACATAATGCTACTTCATGAATAAAGGCTGATAAAACAACCCTCAAGCTGAATACTGTACGTTTACATAGTGCTACTTCAAGAATAAAGGCTGATAAAACAACCCTCAAGCTGAAAACTATACGTTTACATAATGCTACTTCATGAATAAAGGCTAATAAAACAACCCTCAAGCTGAATACTGTACGTTTACATAGTGCTACTTCATGAATAAAGGCTGATAAAACAACCCTCAAGCTGAATACTGTACGTTTACATAGTGCTACTTCATGAATAAAGGCTGATAAAACAACCCTCAAGCTGAAAACTGTACGTTTACATAATGCTACTTCATGAATAAAGGCTGATAAAACAACCCTCAAGCTGAATACTGTACGTTTACATAATGCTACTTCATGAATAAAGGCTGATAAAACAACCCTCAAGCTGAAAACTGTACGTTTACATAGTGCTACTTATTGAAAAAAAAGCTGATAAAACAACCCTCAAGCTGAATACTGTGTTTACATAGTGCTACTTCATGAATAAAGGCTGATAAAACAACCCTCAAGCTGAAAACTGTACGTTTACATAGTGCTACTTCATGAATAAAGGCTGATAAAACAACCCTCAAGCTGAATACTGTGTTTACATAGTGCTACTTCATGAATAAAGGCTGATAAAACAACCCTCAAGCTGAATACTGTACGTTTATATAGTGCTACTTCATGAATAAAGGCTGATAAAACAACCCTCAAGCTGAAAACTGTACGTTTATATAGTGCTACTTCATGAATAAAGGCTGATAAAACAACCCTCAAGCTGAAAACTGTACGTTTACATAGTGCTACTTCATGAATAAAGGCTGATAAAACAACCCTCAAGCTGAAAACTGTACGTTTACATAGTGCTACTTCATGAATAAAGGCTGATAAAACAACCCTCAAGCTGAAAACTGTACGTTTATATAGTGCTACTTCATGAATAAAGGCTGATAAAACAACCCTCAAGCTGAAAACTGTACGTTCACATAGTGCTACTTCATGAATAAAGGCTGATAAAACAACCCTCAAGCTGAAAACTGTACGTTTATATAGTGCTACTTCATGAATAAAGACTAATAAAACAACCCTCAAGCTGTTCTATCAGCTATAAAGAACATAAGAAATCAGTGTTCGCTTACGATATATTCTGCTAAAGGGCAAATATAAGAATATATAGGATTGTTTACAAAACTCTTTAGTTATTTATTCAAGGTATGTATAAAATATTTCCTTACATTACTTACGATTGTATATATTTAGATAGTTTATTAAACTATAGACAACATGGTTCTTATGATATCATACAAATGAGGACAAAAACAAAAGAATAGCAGACTAAATGGCCAATCGGACACAATACAATTAATAAATTATTGCAACAAATGTGATAAGATAATTTGCATTTTTGTGCAAATAGAATATGAACGGAACTGGAGGGATTATTGCATGTATATTGAGCATGATCTTAAACATTTTGACACGAAAAATGCTACTCGGAGTAAATAGTTATTGAAAAACTCATATTTAATGTTCTAAAATTAATTGACCTGGGGCCTAGGTTTTTTCCTAGGTTGATCCTGGGTCCCCTCTCCCGTAAGGGAGGCTTTTAAGCCTGGTTGGTCCGACGAATCGTCCCTACCACGCTTAGTACCGGTTTTATGTTTCAAAAGATATATTTTAATAATAAAAAACTATTTGTAAACATCATCTTCCTCAAATTGGTTTATATCTATTGAAAATAATAAGTGTTTACAATCATAAATTTACTTACCGTCATCAGAATTATATCTTGCACCAGTGTCAAAATATTATTCTCTGAGTTTAAAATGTAAAATATTATTTTAAAAGTATCAGTAATAAAACTTACTATATCGTTTTTAATATTGATCTATAGCAATTTAAATTTACAAAACTTGCAAGGTGAAATAAAAATATTCATTCTAATCTTATAAATATTAAAATGGCAAAGTAAAATTATTCTTACGCATTTAAATATTTGTTTGAATATATATTAACGTACAATACATGTTATATGTTAATTTTTTGGTTCTATATATATAATAATTGTATGAAAAACTTACTGACATTCCTTGGGTCCTCCTTGTCCTTTACAGGTTATTTTAAAGTCCAGGATTAGAGTAAATTTTAAGCTCAAAATCTAAGATAGAATTTATTTTCACATTGTATTCACCAATTAATTAATAATCAAGAGGTCGTAGTATGAAATACTCATATTGAAGGTAATAACTATTTTCGTATATTTATTTATCTAATTCAGAAGAATATTTAAAACAAAATAATATTTATTTTTATAAAATATATTTAGCATTGTAATTCTTGGTTTTGAAGCCAAAAACGTACTTGTTAACTGTTTGTATGGGAAAAATTTATCTGACTTGTTTCCAATTTAAAGTAAATAAAAAATACCACTTTTTCATAAATGTCCTAAACTCCATTTACTATAAATTAAAAAGGAACTATTAATGAATTCCTTCTAACAACTAATTAGTTGTATTATTCAATATAAAAGCCTATGTTCTTTAATTAAAAGATTACTATTTATTACATTATTAGTACTATTTAGGACTCATAGCTAAGTTAGTGGACAAATATATGCTAAAATAAGTAAATATTTACTTTGAACTGAATTGAAAAACATAATAATAATAATAACTTATTCATGATTTAAGTAAATATAGTCATCAATTTTACTCCGATGTTAACGTTTAAGTATTGCTATTAAAAAAAATTAAACGCAATAGTAAATTTATGTTTATGAAAAATGTTATTTTAATGCAGCCTAAATATAAATAATTTACAGACATTCATCCTTGCTTGCTATTAACACTAAGCGCATTTACGCGTTGATTGTTTATGTGTAACACGCTTCAATATCAGCTATTGCAAGATGCAATTCGTGTTCAATCCTCCTTAAAAACAAGCTATTGAATTACAATTTTACGATTTTATATTTTCAAAAAATATTATTTGGAAGCATAATTTAAGTAATAAAAATAAATAAAGTTGTTATGTGCAATTAAAGTTTACCTGGAGCTGTTTTGAACGTGTATTTTATCTATTTTCTATATCTGTACTATTATACTATATTATTATTTTTAAAAGATAATTCAGTAAGTGATAATGGTCCGTTTGATTGCTAAAAATACATAAATATTTTAAAAGCACCAATAAAATCCAAAAGGTTTTCTATGCAGTTTTAAGTGCCCTTTCATTTGTTTGTTTGGGTTCAGCACGTGATAACATACTCGTAGCAGTAAAATAAGCGATCTAAAACAATCTTATATTTTAGAACTGACTCAGGTGCCGTTTATAGACGGTGGGTGTCCCGCGTCGAGTAATCCACGTTGGGTGCGCGTCTTTCCTCCTGATTTATTTATAGCCAGCAGGTTTATAGCCATTGGCTCTTATTGCACGGAAGAGTAGTAAGTCCTTCCAATTGATTTTAATTTTTGATAAGGATTCACATTTCTTAGAGTAATTATCTATTTTCAAATGGTGGACTCTTTTAGAAATTAATTTACTGATTGGATCTTTTCCCAATGGCTTAACAACTTGCCTGCCAATAGAAAGTAAAAGATGTGGGTAGACTATTTATGTAGCTGTAATTTATTACAAACATTTGTAATTTTTTCGTATATATGTTGCTAGAATTATATTTAAACAATTTTGTATGAAAAGAATAGAAAATGTGTTTTTAGTTTGCTTTAAACAAACAGAGATGGCACAGTAGATAAAACAGTTGGTCATGTGGCTGTACTGTTTTAACAAGATTATTAAAACACTTCAGGATATGTATACTTTGACCTCATCTTTTAAACTGAGACAAGTCAAACAATTTAAGTTCATTAACGTTCATCAGTCTCATCACATTAAAAAAAATATATATTTATTCTTAAAACGCAGCTCGTCAAGATATGGGGAAATATGGATTTCGAATGAGTGTGACGAGTGAAATGTAGTCTTTGTTACAAACTAAGGCCGACTATTCCTTAGATAATGTCATTAATTAATAGCCCAAAGACAAATGAACAGCCGGTGGTTATCAGCTGATCCTTTTCAAAATGTATTGACTTCGATTGGGATTGAAATGAGAACCTTTAAAATATGAAGATGGGTTTTAACCAACTACGCTACCAACCAATTGAACAATATTTATGATCATATGCAGTATAATCTACAAGCTGAAACACAATTATAATCTACAAGCTGAAACACAATTATTATGAACACCAAAAATATTGTGTGGTTGGTACCATTGACACCATACGAGAGGCAACTGTCCCACACGCAACAATGTTAATATGACCTGACCACCCGATAAGCAGTATAAATGCTCTTGTATGCTTTTTGATGCATGTTGGGTGAATGGATTGCCCCCTCTCTAAAAACAGGAAAACCTCTCACTTGTGACGCGGCCACTCTCAACGTCCAGTTAATTACCCTTAGTTTTACTCTGCCTATTCACTGTAGACTACTGATATGTTTAGACAACCTATTTAGACAGAGTAAGAGGGAGAACCAGAACGGTAAAAGGTGAATATTACTGATAACATTTTCAATCAAGTCCACGATTCAACCCACTAACTCAGATCAAAGTCCTAACGGCATAGGTCACTTGGCCATCGGCTCTCTACGTATCATAAAATTTAATAGATATTTTTCTTTCAACGCAGTATTTTTTAACACACAAATTATAATATTTAATTACATAGTTAATTTCCTTTTAGAATGACTATTCTCGTAGTATAACAATGTTTGTGAATTGCCTTGTTGTATACAGCTTCGACTGTTGCATATTGTATAGGATAAAATGGTGTCTGTTAAAGCATTTCAAAATAAAATATTAAAAAAATTCAAATTTTACTCTAAAATGAGAAAATGCAAAATTGAAGAAAATACTACGCAAAATCCAATGATCTGTCAATTTAATAGATCGGTTGCTATATAACAGAGAAAAATTAGTTTTTGTAACTAAAATAACTGTCATCCGGATATAGAGTACACAAATGACAATGCTTTCTGTCACAAAAAGTGTTCTCTGTTATTTATCACCTGATCTTTTAAATTGAAATTTCGTTTTATTTGATGTAATAAAGTTTATACATTTAGTATCATAATGTTTTTGCATAAAACGTATAGTTTTTCTTTTTTTCTTTGAAATTGCAATTTTTAGACAGTCACCATTTTTTAAACGGCAGTTTTAGACATACAGCAATTTTAAAATGAAATGTGTCATTTTAAGATTAACTTTCATACCAAATGATTTCTGAAATAACCAAATTTGTATTGAAAACACATACAGACACACGGACTGAAAATGAATCAAGATCAGACATATGTTATATGTCATAATTTGCTTGTATTGACCTGACAAATAATCCTCTAAAATATGTGAGACAGTCGAAACTGGACACCCTGTATGACTGATTCAAATAAATCTTCATGTCAGAACGTTTTAAATTGTGCTTTCATATGACTTGCTATCATTTTTTTAAAATTTATTTGTTGTATCTATTTATTTTTAATAAAACTTCACTCGCCAGTTGACATGGGCCTATGGGCCTGTGCGTCAACTATATTCAACGAGTGAAGTACTGTTGGCCCAGTGGCGATTCGAACATTAGACCATGGCCTCCACAATCCGTAGCCTTAGCCACTGAGCCACCACGCCGACATTATAGTATTATTATAAGAATATTACTGTAATTGATCTAAATTAATTGCCTTCACATCATAATATTGTATTAACTTTTATACTTCATCCTCCTTTCTGAAGTCAATTTCAAAGAATTACTAACAACACAGTATGTATTTGATCACATGTTACCTAAAATATTAACAAAGATTTGTGTGTAATATTAACATTTTGCACTTATAACATACTCATTTTGAAGAAAATCGTTCAGTTACTTGTTAATTTTTAATGTTGAGTTTTATTTAGAACTTCTAATTAACTGAAATATATGCAGGTATATTGGTTATTACTTAATGGTAAATAATGTGATGTTCCTATTAGTTTAGATAAATAATAAACAACGTCATAAAAAGTGTACACCATCAAGAACTAAGATAACTTTTGTCTGAACTAGTATTTCGATGTTTACTCAACGGACTAGTTTAATTAACATTTTTTAATAACAAATCGAATGGAAACAAAATTTTTTTCCTATGCTGAAATGTAATATTTCCCTGAAACAAGTACAAATATAATTATTAATTTTAGTTTTTTTTATTCAAAACCAACATAAATTAAAATTTAAAAAAAAGTAAGCTGTCCAATTAGAATGGAAAACGAGCCTCAGGCTAAATGCGTGAGACGTCATTAGTGAGATAGGCAGGGGTGCCAACCATATCTCTTACTCAATATATCAACTGGGTCAATACAATGTTGTAATAAGGTAAATAAACTAACACTAGAGACTTCATGAATAAAAAACTAGTGAAATAATACTATGAAGTGCTTCCATTTATTCGATTGCTGCAAATTAAACGTTATAATACAATAGTAGGATATACTGTATATTTATCCCACTTTAAGTCCCCACTCGCACTTTACTCCACTGATGGCGAGACTACACAATGTTTCACATTAGTCGACTAGCATTATTAATAAATCGGGTAATCACAACAATCCGGCAATGGTCATACTGCTCTATTTCATATAGATTGGAAATAATTCATATATACGTTACAATAAAGTAATTATTTTTACTTTTTAAATGTGTTTTGCTGGTAGTAAAGATAATGAACCAAATTGCTTGAAAATTATATTCCATTTAAATCAACAAGAGTAAACATAAATTAATTACTCAATAGTTTACGAAAGTTACTGAATGATGAAAGTTATACATGAAGTTTCAAGAGTAATTTCTGTACATATAAATTCATTCTGAATATGCATGATATTGTCACTATATTTAAAACCAAACAGAATACCTCTTAATTGTATGGAAAGAAAGTCTATAAGACTATCTCAAAGAAAAGCGGTCAGGGGTAAAGTAGACGAGTGACGGGGATTGGGGGGTTTACTTGACAGATATATTTTATCCCAGGCTGTGCAATCAACAGCAGGTGGTTGCACTTTCTGCTTGACACATTTTTACAATAAATGCCCCACTTGTTAATAATAAAACCGTATATAAATCGATCAAAATTTATTATTTTGAACCATTTATACTATTGTAATAAATTACCTTTTAGCTTTAAAGGTATTAGACAAAACTACACATTAAAAAAAAGTATTTGGATTTCGAACTTAGAAAATGTATAAGATTATTAGAATTGTAAACATAAATTATCACAACCACAATTTACCAACGACACTTTTGTGTCAAATGTATTACGAACTATAGGCAATAATTATGGTGCATTAAAATTAGTTCACTGTATAAATATGAAATTTTTTTTAAGCACTAACTAATTTTGTAGCAATGATATTATCAATGATAATAACTATGTTAAGTAATAAATTATAACCACAATTTCAAAAATGTACCCATATTTGTTTGCCATGAGGTTTGATAATTTAAGTGAAAAGGATATGAAAATAATATAGTGTTATTAAAACTAGACATTTAGCTCCAAGAACAAAGAGCAAATTTTCAATGTTTCAAAAGCTAATGAACGACACGTTACAATATATTTTACATTTAACTCCAATGTGGATTCTAAATATTAACGAAATTATTTTAAAAAGGCATTTTGTCATTATTAATAACATTAAACCTTGGTCGGTCGATATGAGGTTTGTGTAAACCTTGTTTTCTCCTTAACAAGGTTTGCACCACCTTATTTCTCTATGGTGTGAATAAAATAATCTTTGACACTAGAAAAGTCCTCATAATCTGATCCAAATCGTTCTTAGAGTATTGACAAATATATAATTGTCTTATCTTTAATCCTCAAATATTAATATTACAAAAAAGTTTTTTTACACCTTTCCCAAAAAAATACTAATTAACCAAAAGATTTTAGCGATCTATTATGAAATACAAATTTCTAAAAGTCCTACCACACATATATTTTATTTGTTTTGAAAATTCTGTAAAACTCAATACTCTAATATAAACCTTCAATAGTACAGTTTATAGATATGCCTAATTTATATCAAAAAAATGTTCTTGTTACAGAAATATTAATACTTGATATTAGTAATTTCATAATATAATTAATTTACTAACAATAAATTGCCTTTGTAATCAATTCACGAGACTAATAAACTTCGAGTGTTTGTATGTTATTGGTTTCGCTCAAGGTCATTTATACATCGAATGATTATGTTCAAATTTAAGTATCAAAATTGTATATTATTGTAAGTTAGCGCAGTAATTCTTAAGGGAAGATTAAACCTTAAAAAATTTTCCGAGCTTGGACAACCTACCTAAATCAATAAGTACTTGATGGTAGTAGATTTACTTGACTATTATCGTAAGCACACGAAGCTTGCTAGTAGTCTTACCATTCTCGTAAGTACTTGAAGGTAGCCAGTGGTATTGACCTTTCTCGTAAGTACTTGAAGGTAGCCAGTGGTATTGACCATTCTCGTATGTACTTGAAGATAGCCACTGGTATTGACCATTCTCGAAAGTACTTGAAGGTAGCCAGTGGTATTGACCATTCTCGTAAGTACTTGAAGGTAGCCAGTGGTATTGACCATTCTTGTAAGTACTTGAAGGTAGTCAGTGGTATTGACCTTTCTCGTAAGTACTTGAAGGTAGCCAGTGGTATTGACCATTCTCGTAAGTACTTGAAGGTAGCCAGTGGTATTGACCATTCTCGTACGTACTTGAAGGTAGCCAGTGGTATTGACCATTCTCGTAAGTACTTGAAGGTAGCCAGTGGTATTGACCATTCTCGTAAGTACTTGAAGGTAGCCAGTGGTATTGACCATTCTTGTAAGTACTTGAAGGTAGCCAGTGGTATTGACCTTTCTCGTAAGTACTTGAAGGTAGCCAGTGGTATTGACCATTCTCGTAAGTACTTGAAGGTAGCCAGTGGTATTGACCATTCTCGTACGTACTTGAAGGTAGCCAGTGGTAATGACCATTCTCGTAAGTACTTGAAGGTAGCCAGTGGTATTTACCATTCTCGTACGCACTTGAAGGTAGCCAGTGGTATTGACCATTCTCGTAAGTACTTGAAGGTAGCCAGTGGTATTGACCATTCTCGTACGTACTTGAAGGTAGCCAGTGGTATTGACCATTCTCGTAAGTACTTGAAGGTAGCCAGTGGTAATGACCATTCTCGTAAATACTTGAAGGTAGCCAGTGGTATTGACCATTCTCGTAAGTAATTGAAGGTAGCCAGTTATATTGACCATTCTCGTATATACATGAAGATAGCCAGTGGTCTCGACCATTCTCGTATGTACATGAAGGTATCCAGTGGTCTCGACCATTCTCGTAAGTACTTGAAGGTAGCCAGTGGTCTCGACTATTCTCGTAAGTACATGAAATTAGCCGGTGGGATTGTCTATTCTCGTAAGTACATGAAGTTAACCAGTTCCCTTGACCAGTCTCGTAAGTCTATTATTCACGTTATTGCAAGATAATGGCGTCAAGAAACATCAAGCATGGTTGTTCTTAGGTCTATAATTACAGAGTGACAGTAATTGTTATCGAAAATATATTCAATTATGTTGTAAATATCAAGTCAGAGCGTAAATTCATTCATACCATATGTTGCACATTTCCCTGATATTTTACTTCCAATACACGTTTACTTGAGCTATTAAAAACCAGCTGAGGAAGATGAAGATGTTTAGTTAATATTGAAATATCATAAATTAGGTACTTATATGAAGAAAAACCTACCACGGAATATTACAATATAGTGTTTATCATAATTGTTTAGCAACAATCGAAATAATAATATTATAGTGTATGTAGTTCACACATTCTCCTGTACGAGTAGTGGTAAAGTTAGTCGTAGAGTCAAAGAGTCACCAATATGTTACTGGATGAGAGCTTAATCAAACGAACAAAGCCCTGACAGAACACGTGTTACAGTGGCTTTGACTCGGACCCCATGCTGTTTACTGTTTGTTCTTTACTGGTGGTTAAAATATATAATGTATATAATTATATGTATATATTATGTAAAACATGTATGGAGACTTTGTTATGGATATTAAACTATGAAACATGGACTGGTAAAACCCATTATGTACTATGGTTTAAATTATTATGTGTACAACATTTTCATGAACTTCGATGAGTCTGTTATTAATTGTTTTATACAAGATAAAAATAATATGACTAAACTTGTGAAAGTAAAATGTTGAACATCATCATGGTTACAAAGAACCTACTTTTTGACGTCATTTCATCTTTTCAGAGGGACGACGTAAACTAAAACCTTTATTGCAAGCCTAGGTCGAATGTGGTATTAAGTGAAAGGTCTATTCAATATAAATTTATTTCCACAAACCGGACTTCCAAAGATTTGTCCTTTTCAGAGTAGCGGTAGTTTAAATGTTTAATTATTTGAACAATATTATTTCTCTTGTATTTGAGAGTCATTATCACCACTGCACGTGTATGGGTGGTTAGATGGGTCATTACCACTGCACGTGTATGAGTAATTAGGTGGGTCATTACTACTGCACGTGTATGGGTGGTTAGGTGGGTCATTACCAATGCACGTGTCTGGGTTGGGCGGGTGGGTCATTACCACTGCACGTGTACGGGTGGTTCAATACCACTGTACGTGTATCAGAGGGTGGGTGGGTCAATACCACTGTACGTGTATGGGTGGGTCATTAAATAGTGTTTGGGGTCGCTTCGCTCCACGAAACTTTCCAAAAACATGACTTTTAATCCAACGATTCGGTCCGTAATAATGATTTCTCAAAGGTTTCAAGTACGTTATTCCGATTAAATGTTACACTTTATGTAACACAATAATTTCAAAAAATATATATTGTAAAGTTATCTATGGAAACAAATAAACATTTTACAAATAAAGTTATACAGAAGTTATGAAAGCGTTTCCATATTTTTTCTACCTTGTATAGGTATGTTTAAAAATATTAAAATATCACAAGTATGACTTTAAAAAGTTGCATCTGAATTAAATTTAAATGATGTTTAGCATAATTAAATGTCTGCAAATAAAACTCAGCAGACAACTCAGTGTTCAGTAAAGAATGTGAAAACAAACGTGACCACCACTCATAACGATAACAAAGTGAATTTTGACTGAGTATACATGCAGGAGGTATTGCCAATCTTATCGAGTGGGACATAACGCAAATCGATTTCTAGAGAATGTGAGAATATACGTGACCATTACTCATAATGATTACAAAGTGCATTCTGACTGATAATACATGCTAGAGGTATTGCTGATCTTAACGAGTGGGAGATAACGCAAATCGATTTCTATACAATGTGAGAAGACACGTGACAATTACTCATAACGGTTACAAAGTGCATTCTGACTGAGTAGACATGCTAGAGGTATTGCCGATCTCAACGAGTAGTAGATAACGCAAATCGATTTCTAAAGAATGTGAGAACACACGTGACCATTACTCATAACGGGTACAAAGTGCATTCTGACTGAGTAGACATGCTAGAGGTATTGCCGATCTCAACGAGTAGTAGATAACGCAAATCGATTTCTAAAGAATGTGAGAACACACGTGACCATTACTTAAACGAGTACAAAGTGCATTCTGACTGAGTAGACATGCTAGAGGTATTGCCGATCTTAACGAGTAGTAGATAACGCAAATCGATTTCTAAAGAATGTGAGAACACACGTGACCATTACTTAAACGAGTACAAAGTGCATTCTGACTGAGTAGACATGCTAGAGGTATTGCCGATCTCAACGAGTAGTAGATAACGCAAATCGATTTCTAAAGAATGTGAGAACACACGTGACCATTACTTAAACGAGTACAAAGTGCATTCTGACTGAGTAGACATGCTAGAGGTATTGCCGATCTTAACGAGTAGTAGATAACGCAAATCGATTTCTAAAGAATGTGAGAACACACGTGACCATTACTTAAACGAGTACAAAGTGCATTCTGACTGAGTAGACATGCTAGAGGTATTGCCGATCTTAACGAGTAGTAGATAACGCAAATCGATTTCTAAAGAATGTGAGAACACACGTGACCATTACTTAAACGAGTACAAAGTGCATTCTGACTGAGTAGACATGCTAGAGGTATTGCCGATCTTAACGAGTAGTAGATAACGCAAATCGATTTCTAAAGAATGTGAGAACACACGTGACCATTACTCATAACGAGTACAAAGTGCATTCTGACTGAGTAGACATGCTAGAGGTATTACCGATCTCAACGAGTAGTAGATAACGCAAATCGATTTCTAAAGAATGTGAGAACACACGTGACCATTACTCATAACGGGTACAAAGTGCATTCTGACAGAGTTTAAATGCTGAAGGTATTACCAATATTAACGAGTGGGAGATAACGCAGATCGATTTCTATAGAATATGAGAACAGAAGTTACCATTACTCATAGTGATTACAAAGTGCATTGTGTACAGTGGGTCAATAACAATGTACGTGTATGGGTGAGTAGGTGGGTCAATACCACTGTATGTGTATGTGTGGGCAGGTGGTTTTATACCAATGGGCGTGTATAGGTGGACGGGTGGTCAATACCACTGTACGTGTATGGGTGGGTAGGTGGGTCAATACCACTGTACGTGTACGGGTGGTTCAATACCACTGTACGTGTATCATAGGGCGGGTGTGTTAATACCACTGTACGTGTATGGGTGGGTAGGTGGGCCAATACCACTGTACGTGTACGGGTGGGCGGTATGGGCATTCTGACTGAGTATACATGCTGGAGGTATTGCCGATTTTAACGAGTCGGAGATAACGCAAATCGATTTCTATTAAATGGGGGAACACTTTCGTAATATTTGTTATTTAATAGCTTTAAAAGCTAGAAGTTCAAATCAGCTATCTTATAGATGAATTTGCCCCTATCTGTGGTGGCAATAATCTATTTTATATATGAATTACATGCGCTATATATTTCGCTTGTAAATATACTAAATCACTAACGAATCGATATGACTTAGGTATCGATGTGTTTAGAAGATTATAATTGATACCTAGATATCGAGTTAATACTATTAGTTAGTGTTCAGGTGATATAGTTTGTTTTGCTTTCATTTGTCGTATTCTTTGCTCATGTGTGCTGCTTTAGTTTTATGACTATAACTTGTAAACTATTTATTAGATGGCAGTAAATTTTTTATTTTCAAAAGCTAGATATCATTTGACATGTCTTGGCTATCTTACATGTGTTACTTCAAAACAAATATAAGTTTCAAAAACCTGGTTCCTCCAATTTTACATAAATATAAACTACAAATTTACAAGTACATTTTTTACTTTATACAGTAAATATAAACAATTGTTTTTCCTATTCTATAACTGATTCTTAGAGTAAACATAATAACAATATATATCTGAAGGGTTCTAAATATTTTAAAGATTTTTTATAAAACCCCTTTGTGCGAAAACTCAAAATGGCCGGCCATTACAGAGTAAAATGACTGTCAACGCTAGGGTGTGTTCTACTCTTCTCAAACTGTATTCATACTCCCAAAAGTACTGCTAATGGATATTTGTATTACATTTTAAATTATTCATTTGATTTACTTCAATAAGAACAAACAAATTTTGGATCATTACTATTACTGGTTTGTCTTTATTTAATAATAGAACTGTTATCTAAGTGACCTACACTCTTAGAAAATAGACAATTGATGTATCTATGCCTATAGTTAAGACGTTCAAGGTATGCTTTGTAGAGCGTAAATACATAATAAGTTAGTAAATGTAGTCAAAACAAAACTTTACAAAAACACAAATATTATTAATTTTATGAAAAAATCGGATGCAGCTGAATCGATCAGATCGTCAGGAAATTGTGTTTGTATTAGCATTACTTTACTAAGAATAAGTAATGACGTAACGATTCACTGACCTTACCAAAGAGTTATATGAATATTCAAAGAGTCCAGTCACATTATCCATTCATTGTGTAGGCCCAAATAGCAACAAGTGGTATGTTATGAATGTGTTGCTTGCCTTAGAACGACTTAGAGATAAAACATCGAATAAACAAGTTTGTTAGCCAACTAAATATTGCTTTTACTCGTGTTATATTAATTTCACTATACGCTTAAACAAACGCTTTAAAATCGAATAATTGTTTAGGCGTCATTATACCAGTGTTATTAATGTTTATTGTTAATTGACGATAATAATTTACTAAACAATCTCAACATTTTACTGTTGAGCTACATATAATGTTGGTATCCTACTAACTTCTCAGAAGTTCATATAAAATGTCACTTTTGATTTTATAGTGTTCAATTGACATTTGCATTATTCCCATTTTTATTTTATTTCTTTTTTTTACAATGTCTGAAGTTAATTATTTCTGACCTCCCTTGATACAGATGATAAACTGAAACTCTTATTCTAATTTTTAAACTTCACTCGCCAGTTCACATGGGCTTACAAGCCTGTGCGTGAACTTTATTCAACGAGTCCAGTACCGACCGTTGGCTCAGTGGGGATGCAAACCTTGCTTGGCCAATGCCCTCCGCAGTCGGAAGGAAGCCTTAGCAGCTGAGCCACCACGCCGGCACTCAGATTATATTATATTACTTGATTACTTTATTACGTTACATTTTCAATTGCAGAATTTGAAGCCTTTATGTTTGCGAGTCTACCTACTGTCGGTGCAGGAATTATGTGCACCTGTTTTTAAAGTTACTTTTTAAGAAACTAGAAATTTATCAATTTAAAGTTATTTTTAATTATGTTAAATCGATGTAAAACCACTGTATTTACTTACACGTATGAAAGTGGTGTATCGTAACTCTATATGTAATAAGGGTTACAAAAAGAACAAATAATTAATTTTACGATCTCTAGAAACCATGAAAACAATTTGTCGGGTAATTCTTAAAAACGTTTTTCTTGAAAACGTAAAATACTAAATAATATGATACTTATAGAAAACATTCCTATCAAACACGCATTAAAATATAAATTATTACTAACTCACATTATTTACAATGCATAATCTAAACATCAAAAGAAGATAAACAAAGCAATGCTGAATAGATGAGCTGTTAAATAAGACAGATGTATCAGTGGTCCCCTCCTTAAAGTTTCGTGCACAGCATCTGGTCAACGTGGCATCTCCAAATTTGACCATTACCCATTGTGACGTAGTAATGAAGGTTGCTACCAAAGGCCCACTTCTATACTACGTCATAATGGATAATGGTCAAACTTGGAGACGGCACGTTGACCAGATGCTGTGCACGAAACTTTAAGGAGGGGACCTCTGATACATCTGTATTGTTTAACAGCTCATCTATTCAGCATTGTTTTGTTTATCTTCTGTTGATGTTTAGATTATGCATTGTAAATTATGTGAGTTAGTAATAATGCTTGTGAATTTAATGTACATAATAATAGGCTATACATTAATACATTTAATGTATATAATAGTTTAGTTTCCTCGAAAATAGCCTTAAAACTCGGATTTACATAATTTCTGCGCCGACAGTGTGTTCAATTTCCCTGCGCCGACAGTGTGTAGAAATTATGTACATTTAGTAGTTTTGGGGTAAAATAAAGTTTAACTAATGTTTAAATACTTGAACTAATAGTCATTAAAATAATTATAAACATTATTAAATAAAAACTTTATCAGTTGATTCTTGTAATATTTTACTGTAAATAATTGTGTTAGTTCACTATATACCATTTATTTTATTTTGAAAGGTTACTAATTTAAATTGCCAGTAAAATGACCTGAAACTACCTTTATTATAAACATTTGTGACAGTTAAACATACATTTACTTTTTATATTTTGTTATTTGTTATGTTTACGTTTTATGAAATAAACTATGTACATGGTCAGATAAATTTCACATTTGGCAACACACACGATTTGACTCAGTTCACTTCGCTAACGTCTGCCGATACTTGTGAATGAGAAATGGGAAAGCACTTTGCCTAATTGCACTTCATTATCGACGTTTCTTTAGGCCTTGCCTATCAAGTTTCATGGATTAGCACGGCTTTTTCCCAATTTTACGTTGTTGTCATATTGAAATAGAAGTATAAAATGCTAAAATAACAATTGTTCGTTCAAATAAAAATGTTACTTAAGAGTACCGGTATTAATTAAGATTTTACCTGTTAACTTAGCAATATTAAGTTTGTTAAATGTATTACGACTGTAATAATTCAGCTAATATAGAATACACGTCTCTCAATAAGTAATAAATCCGTGTGTGTGAACTTTGCATTATAGGTAAACCAATTATGATTGGATTTAGCAGTAAATATAGTTTTAATATGATAATACCTGTTATAAACATGTTCCTTTATTTCCCCATTCTAACCATCACATATGTAAAAAAATAATAGCTGTGAAAACAGAAATCGTATTAGATAATACAACATAACTTTGATTGGAATTTGATCGGAATTTTCTGAAATCTATAGGTATACCTGTTGCTTTCCAATCCAATGATTTTGAACCATAGTTTTTAGTTTAGATCATAATTTTTTATAATTAAATTTGTAATATATCATCAAATTATTTTATTATTTCAACACAACCTTAGACTATATTGAGGAAATATTTGAGTTAGTTACTTAGTTAAACCCGGACATATTTTCTTATTGCTATCCATGGACAACAATTATTATTATAAGCCATACAACAATGGAAGTAAGTACAAATAATATATGTAAAGGTCATATTTTATTCAGACTTAAAAAAGCAGTTTTGTGATAAAAAAGCTCTTAAATTGATAAATTATTCAAAGAGAAAAACATTCTCAGTTGAATGAGGTAAGAAATATGCAACATAGACTATAAGAAATTGTAAGGGATTAGACTTACCTTGTGATAATCATGATCTAACTGTAAAAGCTTATTAGACAAATCTCATATACTATTCCTTGATAGATACTTCTTTGGAAGTTCCTGTACGCCGTACGGGTCTGAAGAATGGACGGTGGGAGTCTACATAATATTTAAATGAATGATGGGATACTATATATATATATATATATATACAATTTATGCTGCTTTATCACTGGATTTTCATATCTGTTATGTAGCATTGTTAAATCAAAATAAATAAATAAATTCCAAAAAAGTAATGCCTGGATGGGCAATGCGTAGATTAGGAATGAAATTAATTGGAAAACTAAAGACGATTTGTTAAAATATAATATAAATAATAATCACTGATTAATTTATTGTACTAAACAAACATAACTTTATAGGTTAATTTGTGGTTTAAAGCAAATTACTTTACGTTTTCACTTCTTAAAAAGTCTTCCAACCTAAAAAAAAAAGAGGGGAAACTAAAATAAATAAGGTCCCTATTAAAAAAAATGTCTCCATATTTAACTCTTATATCTTAGTTTTTTACCAAATAGTTCCTCCTGATCCCATGAACATATGAAAACTCTATAGGCCTAATAGTAGGTGGAGTGAAAAAAAACTATGATAGCGTAAATTAATAAATACGTTACAAGGTGGGTGGGCCATCGTAGCCACGCTCTGTTGTGGCCTGAAATTGTTGTCCACTAATTCCATCAGAGGTTACTTTAGATAAAAAAATAGTATAAAAGATAAGTAATAGGACAATTGCTGTTGTGTGTTTTAAGATATAATTGCTGAGACCATAACTATGATATTTATCACTTTTGAGTAATTTTAGGAAAACGCTTTAAATAATAGTAAATAGTCACTTCCACGATGTAAAGACACTAGTGCACTATAGTTTCTTATACGAAAAACACTTCTCAAACACACCATTAACTGAAGACGGTGGCTTGTCAAACAAAACTTAATAAACTTAAGATGTAGTATCAAATATACTGAAGCATGGAGTTAATCAGATACAATTAACATGTCCACCTCTAATTGTATGTTTCAGTTCACAGTCCCTTGATGTAGGCTAAGTACACACTTCCAGCATACAGTTGACTTAGGAATTAAAACTACAATGAAATGTGCAACAAAGAGAGTGAGCTGTCCAATTACAATGGAAACGAGCCTCAGGCTCTTTGCGTGATGACGTCATTAGGTGAGAGCTACAGTGTTGCCATCTCTTTGACAATAAATATCCCTTCAGTCAATATCACGATTATAAGCAATGTTGTAACATATCTAAAATTTGTAATATTTTAGGATGAAAAAGTTTTTATTAAAATGATTAAATAGCGATTTATTAAAAAGGTTAATTTAATATTTTCATGACGTTTGTTAGTAATAAGTTTTGATATATTTATAATGCTTGAATCACAAAGAAAATAAGCAACTTTTTGTAAAATGAGCAGCTAAGAATATTCCTTAAATTTATAAAATATTTTATATTTAAACACACGAAATTATAAGGTCGAGGCCTGTACACTAAATATATTTTTAAGAACACTATAATCAATCTTTAACGGTATAAGTGTTTACTTAATATGTATATTATCATACCAATTTTAAACAAAAGCTTCGATAATTACGTCATCTTTAGGATAAGATTTAATAAATAACCCTTTGATAGAGGTACTTAAATATTACTTATTAGGTATTTTGTGATATCATTTCAATATGTTACCATTGAAAGGAATAAATGATGAATGTTATAAATCAACGAATTTTGTGATAGTTTTATGAATGAATATGTTATACTTTAATGTTAAAAGTTAAAGATTGTCTTGTTTTACCAGGTGAAGTTACGGCTAAGGAACCCTCTCTAACTCTTAACCTGGGACCAACGGCTTTACGTGACTTCCGAACCACGGGAGCGGCAGGGCAAACTCTATTAGAGGTCACATCGGGGATCGAACCCGGACTGGCAGCGTGGCAAGCCAGAGCCTTAGCCCCTTATCTACGGCCGCTCCTTTACGATACTTTACGATACACTAGAGTAATGATTATCCGAAGTCCGATTAAGTATGTTTCCTTGTTAACCGAATCGAATCTTAGAGACAGCATGATGAAATATATCATTAAAGAAAGGTCTTCTACACAGTTACCGTTATATGTCATACTGAGATCTTGTAGTATGTACTGTGCAGTTATTACAATGCAATAACGAAACAAAATTCACAGCAGTTTACTGTGTTGATGAACTATTGCCGTATCTATGATGATATTTGATACCCAACACGACATAAGTGGCTGTATTTTGTAGACAGTATAACATAATTGCAGGCACTCCATACTTAACATATTCTTGTTTGATCTTAAAAGTTTTTTTTTTTTTTTTTTTTATTCCACATTAACGATACTTTTTGTTCAACCGAATTGCCTTGGTCCTGTAAAATGTTTTTTAACAAGCTCCTAGTGTATAAACTTTGATACTTGAATACGTTGAAATTAGTTAGTATAGGGTATTCTGTGATACGTACAATTAATGTATAAGTAATAGGCAAACAGAAAATGATCTTTAGTATTTATTTATTTATTTATTACTTTAGAGTGAGTACAAAATCAAGGCCTCACCAAGTTACGTAAAACTTGTCAGTGAGGTCCTATAGTAAATAAGAAAGAAAAACACGTAGTACAAAAGAATACATGCATATA